>JAODAL010081132.1:0-12007 GCA_025379985.1 Phyllomedusa bahiana | reverse complement strand
CGCCACACTGGCCCTTTGTGCAAAAAACGCGGACGGATTTCGGATTCCTAGACTAGGTAATCCTAGACTCCTCTCTGTCCTTCAAACCACACATCCAAACCCTCACCTCTGCTGCCGCCTCCACCTGAAAAAAACATCTCTCGCATCCGCTCATTCCTCAACCCTGTCACTACAAAAATGCTGGTCCATGCCCTCGTCATCTCCCGCCTAGACTACTGCAACAACCTTCTCTGTGGCCTCCCAGCTAGCACCCTCGCTGCCCTCCAATCCATCCTTAACTCTGCTCCCCGTCTTATCCACCCCTCTCCTCGCTACTCCTCTGCCCCTCCCCTGTGCCAATCCCTTCACTGGCTTCCCATTGCCCAGCGAATTCATTTCAAGCTACTAACCATGACCTACAAGGCTCTCCACGACCTCTCCCCTCCATACATCTCTGCTCTAATTTCCAGATACTCCCCCTCACACAACCTCCGCTCCTCACAGGGCCTTCTCCTCTGCTCTCCCCTTATCAGCTCCTCACACAACCGTCTCCAAGACTTCTCCCGTGCTTCACCCACACTCTGGAACTCACTGCCCCAACACCTCAGACTCTCCTCCACTTTCACCAGCTTTAACAGCAACCTGAAAACCCATTTCTTCAGGCTTGCCTATAACCTTCACTAAACTTGTCACTACTTCCTCCACAGACATGTCTGCCCCTCACCTCCTGTCTCTTTCCCCCTCCTTGTAGATTGTAAGCCATCGCGGGCAGGGTCCTCTTTAAAATACTTAATAATAATAATAAATTCCCACCGGCCCAGTACATTGGGGCTGCGAGAATCCAACAGAGGTCTGGTGGGATGTACATGTTCTATGTTCTGCCAGACAGTATTAGATTTAGAAAACAGAGAGAGGTGCTATAGACTGCCAATCACTGCATGCAACTCACTAATACATGTAAGAGCAGTACAGGACATGTAGTACCACACTGTACTGTAGAGAGGTGCTATAGACCACCAATCACTGCATGCACCTCACTAATACATGTAAGAGCAGTACAGGACATGTAGTACCACACTGTACTGTAGAGAGGAGCTATAGACCACCAATCACTGCATGCACCTCACTAATACATGTAAGAGCAGTACAGGACATGTAGTACTGCACTGTACTGTAGAGAGGCGCTATAGACCACCAATCACTGCATGCACCTCACTAATACATGTAAGAGCAGTACAGGACATGTAGTACCACACAGTACTGTAGAGAGGAGCTATAGACCACCAATCACTGCATGCACCTCACTAATACATGTAAGAGCAGTACAGGACATGTAGTATCGTAATGTACTGTAGAGCGAGGATATGATGAAAATATCCTGTAGCCACTGCAACTTAAGGGACCACTGTATTTTGCTTTCACCTCAACAACTAGCCAATAAACATAGCACTTGTAAAAGTTATAAAAAGTAAAAAAAAAAAAAAGTTCAAACACCCTCTTTTCCTATTTACTACATTAAAAAAAAAGAATAAAATATTATTTATCCCATATGGTAAATGCTGATGAACCAGATCTCACCCCACAATCAACAAATGGCCACAGCACCATTAAAAAGTATATCCTGTCCCGCAAAAGCAAGCCCTTATACGACTTTTTTTTTTTTTTAAAGTGAGGCAGAAAAAAAAACAAAAAACATATCAAACAAACCAAAAATAGCTGTGTGTTAAGGGGTTAATGGTGCTACTTGAGCTTGGTACTGGAGACATACAATGTCATATGAATACATAGATTGTGCTGAGAGTATAACAGTCCATAGAGCTTCTCTCCAGCTGGAAAGATCCACATAATACACAATACATCTTCCACTTCTTTGGATGACTAATAGACTTAAAGGAGTTGTCTCATTACATTGATTCATCTCACCTCAGTCCTGTTTTCTTGGTTTCATTTTAAATTCAGGGGTGTGCTTATTGGCTTCCACTAGGCTGCAGTAGAAGCAAGGTCTGTAGCTATAGCAACCACTGCTGGTAGCCTATCAGGAGAGATGAAACAGATCTGTAGCTATAGCAACCAGCACTGGCAGCCTATCAGGAGAGATTGAACAGGTCTGTAGTTATAGCAACCAGCGCTGGCAGCCTATCAGGAGAGACTGAACAGGTCTGTAGCTATAGCAACCAGCGCTGGCAGCCTATCAGGAGAGACTGAACAGGTCTGTAGCTATAGCAACCAGTGCTGGCAGCCTATCAGGAGAGATCAAACAGGTCTGTAGCTATAGCAACCAGTGCTGGCAGCCTATCAGGAGAGATCAAACAGGTCTGTAGCTATAGCAACCAGTGCTGGCAGCCTGTCAGGAGAAATCAAACAGGTCTGTAGCTATAGCAACCTGAGGAGCTGATGCAGCCCGTACAAGAGGGGATATCTAGGAATAGGTAGGACACTGTAATGGACATATATTGCAAAGTGACTTGTTTTTGCAAGATCTTTAACATAAAAATCAGCAATCCTTGTAGTGAGACAACCCCTTTAAGTGTGCTAAAATAAAACAAAAAAAATTAAATGTAGCTTTTTTTTACCTTTAGGACATAATACATTTAAGCATCACTTCATTGTAAAAACTGTAACTTATACATTTTGTGGTCAACCTACCCGAGCAAGGACATGGTTTGTTCTTTTGGTTTTTGTAGAACAACCTGTGATTTTAATCGCCACCATTTCGGGGCACCTATGACTATTAATGAACTTTTTATTGTGTTTTGTGCAGGTGGGAGGGAGGGGGGGGGGGGGAACAACAGCAAAACAAAAAAAATGGTAACCGCCCGGTACGCGTATTCCCAAGCATCATCTACCAAGTTGTAACGACGCTGGTGGAATCCAAACAACAACAAGCCAACACAGTAAAGTAGACCAGCAGTCAGAAGAAGTAAAATGAAGCTTGTGTAACTCAAAATCAGAAAGATTGACCGCTAAATGATTCCAGAAAGTGACTCGAAAGCTGCACAGTTGGCAGAAATACGCGTCGGTCCACTCCAAAGTAATAGTGATAACTGATCCTAAAACTTCACCTAAAACTGTCCCTACCTCTATCCCTAAAACTAACCCTAGAGCTTTTCCTCAAAAATGTCCCCAAGCTACAACTGACCAGAATACAGCAAGTGGTTCAAGAACCCAGTGACTCCTGAACAGGGACCGGCAGGAACATAATAAACTCCTAACTGGTATTCTCAAAGACTACAGAAAACTTGGAACTTAGACAAGATACAATACAGGCAGTCCCCGACTTACACCATCCCGACATCTGTCCCTTAGGTGTAGGACCCACCTGTATTTGAGGTCCCGTTGAAGTCGAAGGGGGGCTTAAGCAGTTTTGCGCAAAAGTGTGAACTAAGAACCTCAAAAAACTTTCGTATTTTTTTAAAGCAGGAATGTTTTGGGTTTTTTTCAACGTATTCTAATTTTGTTTGCTGCTGATATTGTTATGTGTATTTAGATTACAGCCACGACAGCGTGCACCCATATATACTTTTAAAAGGTTTTTTGGGAGGTGCTGAACCAAACATTGTTTTTGAATTGTATATAGGGGGGGGATTGGCTGTCTCCATCTTGGTTTTTAGCACTCCACCCATCCTCACAGGCTTTTAAATCAGTGCAGTGTATTCAGTAGCTGGTGCCTTCACATTCTGAAAGGTAGGTCTGGATGGACCACACAGAAATATAGCGTTAGTGTAACGTAGTGTAGGACCCACCTGCATTGAGGTCTCGTTGAAGTCAAAGGTGGGCTTAAGCAATTTTGCGCAAAAGTGTGAACTAAGAACCTCAAAAAACTTTCGTATTTTTTTTAAAGCAGGAATGTTTTGGGTTTTTTTTCAACGTATTCTAATTTTGTGTGCTGCTGATATTGTTATGTGTATTTAGTTATAAACGGCCTAATTGGGCATGCTGGCACTTGTAGTTCCATGATCCACAGCAGATATTAGCTGTGGAATGACAAGTGCCAGTATGCCACAGCAGATGAAAATGAGGTGAAATCTTCTTAAAAGGGGCACAGACAGCAAAACAAATGTAAAAACCCTTCCCTACACTATCCAAAACTAAAAAAAAAAAAAAAACTATGCTGGAGTTACATTTAATGAATAAGCCTGTTCTGACTTACATACAAATTCAAGTTAGGAACAAACCTACAATCCCTATCCCGTTCGTAACCCGGGGACTGCCTGTATACTGAAACTTGACAGGAGCCTGATGTATACTCCGTAAGGCCACGTCTACACCATAGCACTGGTTTTTGAAGCGGATTCAGTATTGAGAATCCGCAAAAATCTGACTGTAACCAGTGCCCATAGACCTCAAGTGAGAACCCGACCTGTAGCCTACACAGCTCGGATTTTCTATTGTCAGATTTCTAAACCGCCGGCTTATTGAAAGGGCATGTCCGCACGGCATGGGTTTTCGGCCGGTTTTTCAGGCCGCTTAAAAAAACCGTCCGAAAATGAGCAGAATTGTGCTCTATGGAAAGCCCGTGCAGAAGTCCCCACTGCATGGGTTTTCCTCCCTGCGGTTTTGCCGCCCGCGGTCCACCCGCAAAACATTCAACAAGCACAATCTTCCGTCCGGTTTTCGGACAGAATCTGTGCTTGTGAATCTGAAGTGGGAGGGCTCATCGCGGAGAAAAGCCGTCCCCCCCCCCGCGGCCGTGGGTACGGCCACAAAACAGGACAAATACCGGCCTGCAAACCGACCGGTATTTGTCCTCTGCAGTGGGAACGCAACCAAACTGTTCTATAATCCGCCATATTATGGCAGATTCTAGTACACTTCAATATTCAAGGGCCGGACAAAATCCGACCGCAAAACGCCGTCGGATGGCCATGGCCTAAAGCTCAGTTGACTCTGGCAGTCTGGTGCAGAGACCAGAAGTAGCTAACAAGACTGCAGGTGCGAGGCCAGCAAGCACAGATCCTGAACAGAGGCCATGCAACCACTCCAAACACACACACAGACAACAGAAGACAGACATAACATAGAAACTCCTGCTGAACTAAAAGTGCATAATAGTCCCTGTCATCCGTAGCACAAGTGACATTAGAGAAGCCCCCATAAAGATTCGATGGTGGGCTAGTATCAGCGATATTTCTCTGCTGTGCATGGCCAGATTATAGCACGAATGTTCTGGATGCCTACAGTTTGATGCACAGGAACAGGCATCCTCCAACTGCGGCCCCCCCAGCTGTTGGGAAACTACAACTCCCATCATGCCCACTGTTATAGATGATATAAATGCATGATGGGAGTTGTAGTTTCCCAACAGCTGGAGGGCCGCAGTTTGAGGATGCCTGCACAGGAATATCAGCTTCTCATGAGGGCAGGTGATTTACAGTCATACATAAATGACACCATAAAGTAATAAAAGGACATTGAAGAGTTACATTTCATGGTGTTGTCCTGAAGTTCTCATGTGTCAGAAGGAAGTAGAGTCCGTTCTATTGTAACTTGCAGCAGGTGCGGACGGTGCACATGACATCACATAGGAGATAAGGGGGTCAGGTTTTCAAGGCTATGATGAAGCTTGGAAAGAGAAGTAGAATATTTCCAGTAACCGCTCTGTAAGTTACACATTGCTTTATGGCAGGCGTGAAACGCAAGCCAACCTTGTGTTGTTGCCCTTAGGCTCTTTTCACACTGCACATTTGCTGCGCCCCACTCAGCTGCTGTAGGGTCTCAAACCACTGGTAGGAGAAGTGAATAGCACTGATTTCTTATTGTGACGATGGTGCTGGCCAGGGGGGTGTGATATATTAGGCAGCAAGGAACAAGTCCGTTTTTGGAGTGTTGGAAGCAGGAAAAATCATGAGCCAAGTGCCTTCATTGAAATCTCCAAAGGAGTATTTTATGCTATCTACAATATATGAAAAAACTTTGTGGTCCGCATGTTTTTGGCCAAAAAATGCTCAAGCCACCCCCGGCTTACAACGGGATCTCAGTTGGGTGGTCCTACTCTATATTATCTCTCACCTGGGTCAACTTCAGACCTCTCACTGTGCCAAACGGCCTCCAAAATGCAGAGAGAAAAATAAAAAAGCACCAACCTTTCAAAGCCTAGTGCATTGATATAACAGCCAGTGGAGGTGGCGGGTGCAGGAAACCAAAATGGAGGTATCTACTCCTCCTTATATAGTTTAAAAGCAAATATGTGCTGCAGCCATGCCAGTGGCACCCAGGTTCGCAGTGTTTTTTTCAGAAATGTTTTTCTGTGCAGAACTATATGTTGTATTTGGCATATATTTGCTTTTAAACTATATTAGGAGGAATGGATACCTCCATTTTGGTTTCCTGCACCCGCCCACCTCCACAGGGTGTTATATCAATGCACTAAGCTTTGAAAGGTTGGTGCTTTTTTATTTTTCTCTCTGCATTTTGGAGGCCGTTTGGCACAGTGAGAGGTCTGAAGTTGACCCAGGTGAGAGATAATATAGAGTAGGACCACCCAACTGAGATCCCGTTGTAAGCCGGGGGTGGCTTGAGCATTTTTTGGCCAAAAAAACATGCGGACCAAGAATGTCAAAGTTTTTTCATCAAGTGCCTTCATTGGAGCCGTTCTAGCAAGAACCAACCACTGCGTGCCGGTAACTCCCCACAGACCTGGCGATTTTCGAGATGCTCTAACCCACTTGTCTAGTCCCCAAAATGTGTCTTTTGTTAGTCTAAAACAAATCAAGAACGGTAGAGTAGATACGAGATTCCACCAAAACCTCTAAAAAGCATAGCCTCAAGATCTATGTATAGTCACTGAAAAGACACAAAACACAACTTTCATTAAAGGGTATGTTCACGTGGCGTAATTGTGGCGCGCATTTCACCAAGTATTTGCACTTCAATACGCCCGACATGCACCCCACAATTACGGTAAATCATAGCTCTCAGAGAGCTATGAATTATGCGTTGTCTCCCCCGTTTTACAATGCAATCGTATTGTACATCGGGGGAGAGACGTGACGTCACTTCTTCGTAGCACTTACGCACCGCTGACAATAGGAGTGAATGGGGCCGACCCCCCTCTGTCCTTAGAAGTACGCGCTACTCAGCGCGTACTTCCAAAACACACGGTATACTGGGGCACAGGCAGTGCGTGCCCCAGTACGCCGTGTGAACATATCCTAAAACAAGTGAGGAAGGGTAGATACAAGATTCCACCAAAACCTCTAAAGAGTCTCAAGATCAATGTACAGTCACTGAAAAGACATAAAACACAACTTTCATTAAAGGAAGGCTTCGTTCACATCTCCGTGCGGGACCTATGTCACAGAGGTGAACACAGACACCCACAGCGCTTGACGGATCCCATCTATTACAATGGGTCTGGCAGGTTTCCTTATCTTGGGAATGGGCCTTGAAAGTGTCAACTCAGAATGGAGAACCAGTCATACCTGAGCACAAACTCTCCATTTGGTTCGATTGGAGTTCTGAGTGCGGCAGAACACAGCACTCCCCTGTACCAGGAACTCCCATAGAACAGAATGGAGAACACACCGCTCCCCTGTACTGGGAACTCCCATAGAACAGAATGGAGAGAACACAGCGCTCCCCTGTACTGGGAACTCCCATAGAACAAAATGGAGAGAACACAGCGCTCCCCTGTACTGGGAACTCCCATAGAACAGAATGGAGAACACAGCGCTCCCCTGTACTGGGAACTCCCATAGAACAAAATGGAGAGAACACAGCGCTCCCCTGTACTGGGAACTCCCATAGAACAGAATGGAGAGAACACAGCGCTCCCCTGTACTGGGAACTCCCATAGAACAGAATGGAGAACACAGCGCTCCCCTGTACTGGGAACTCCCATAGAGGACTATGGAGAACACAGCGCTCCCCTGTACTGGGAACTCCCATAGAACAGAATGGAGAACACAGCGCTCCCCTGTACTGGGAACTCCCATAGAACAGAACGGAGAGAACACAGCGCTCCCCTTTACTGGGAACTCCCATAGAACAGAACGGAGAGAACACAGCGCTCCCCTATACTGGGAACTCCCATAGAACAGAACGGAGAGAACACAGAGCTCCCCTGTACTGGGAACTCCCATAGAACAGAATGGAGAGAACACAGAGCTCCCCTGTACTGGGAACTCCATAGAAGAGAACGGGGAAACACAGCGCTCCCCTGTACTGGGAACTCCCATAGAAAAACGGAGAAACACAGAGCTCCCCTGTACTGGGACCTCCCATAAAAACAGAATGGAGAGCACAGCGCTCCCATGTACTGGGAACTCCCATAGAACAGAACTGAGAGAACACAGAGCTCCCCTGTACTGGGAACTCCCATAGAACAGAACGAGAAACACAGAGCTCCCCTGTACTGGGAACTCCATAGAACAGAATGGAGAGAACACAGCGCTCCCCTGTACTGGGAACTCCCATAACAGGAATGGGAACACAGCGCTCCCCTGTCCTGGGAAATCCATAGAGGAGAATGGGGAACACAGCGCTCCCCTGTACTGGGAACTCCCATAGAGAAAAATGGAGAACACAGCGCTCCCCTGTACTGGGAACTCCCATAGAAGAGAATGGAGGACACAGCGCTCCCCTGTACTGGGACCTCCCATAGAACAGAATGGAGAACACAACGCTCCCCTGTACTGGGACTCCCATAGAGAAAAATGGAGAGTTGTGCAGAAGCCTGACCCCCTCTCTGTTCTAAGCGGGCACTTTCCAGGGCCCAATCCCAGACTTTTATGGTATATTGACAGGATTTGCCATCACAGTCTACGGTGGGGTCACCCCTTCCAAAGCCGGCATATTTGAATTTACCTGTGTTCCAATTAATTGCAGGATTCAATATAAGTGTGCGCCTCTACTACACACGCATCTAAGACCTATAAAAAAGTAACAGAAATACAGACAGCGACGCCGCGCAGGAACCTCACGAATCGCTGTTGTAGAGAATTAGTCCCAGACAGAAGCGTCACCAGCAGCTCCCGGGCCCTGGTGCAAATAGTGAAATGGGGCCTTCACATACCATGCGCCATGTACAATACTGGTGTCTCCTTATGTGGCAGAAGGGCTTTTGGGGCCCCTCATTGCTACCTCTGCACCCCCCTGTAGCTACGCCCCTGTTCCAAGAGTAGTAACTAGGATTCATTGGGCCCCAAAATGAGACAGGACCCCATCACCTAATGGCAATAACCTAACACAGCGCCATAAGCAGCATTGAGTATAAGTATAAATAATCCCGCCATATACCATAGAGCCCACATAGTAGTGCTATATAGCAGAAAGCCCCCAGAACTAGCTCCCTACAGGAAGGGGCAATGTCCTTTTATCCTAGTGCAGCCCCTCTGCGGTCGCTTTAGTTACAACCATGATTAGCCGACCTCACCGGGCAGATCTGGTAATATCGCCATATTATATACATATACACAATCGCCATATCCCATAGAGCCCACATAGTAGTGCTGTATAGCAGAAAGCCCACAGAACTAGGTCCCAACAGAGAGGTCCAATGTCCTTGTACCCGAGTGCAGTCCGTCCGCGGTCGCTATAGTTACAACCTTGATTAGCCGACCTCACCAGACAGATCTGGTAATACCGCCATATAATACACATATACACAATCGCCATATACAGCCCCCAATGTAGAGGCGTCAGTCTGCTGAACACTGACACAACATCCCCAGGGTTTGGGAGGGGTTGGGGGTTTGTATTGAATTGTAACAACTGGATTGATCTCTGCTCCATGCGATGAAATCGCTGTACGATCAGATCGGGGCACATCATCCCAATCGCATGATCAGAGCTGGGACTCTGGCATCAGATACGGCGGTTTCTGGTCCTTCCAAATATGAACAGGTTCCCTGTGACTCCCACCTGCTCCTGCCGCGTCATCATCCAGCAGGTAGACACACACACACACCGCAAGCGACGCCACACAGTGCGACATCAGCCGATTGCAAGCTCTTGTGCACAAAGCGAATCTCTCACCTGACTCCCGGCTCCCGGACGGACGCCCCAGCTGCTTCGAATCCCGGTAGTCGGCACTGGAACGCGACGGAGCCAATGAGCGTTGTCCTTCTGTAAGTATCAACCAATAGCAAGAGAGGAGGGCGGAGCTTGACAGTTCCCAGCGGTGAGGTTTTCTCCGCTCCCTATGGTGTCCATGGAGACGGGATGAGGGACCCCGCACACAATGCACTATCGATCAGTATAGGCGAACACGGCGGCTTCTAGGACCCGGCGGCTCGAGGACTGGTTCTAGAATGATTTATAGAAACAATACAATGGGGACGATTCGATGGAACGCTAAACTCGCTGTTGCCCATAGCAACCAATCAGAACCCAGCTTTCACTTCTTACAGCTCGCTTGAAAACGAAAGCTGCGTTCTGATTGGTTGCTATGGGCAACAAAGGCAGAGATCTCTGCTCAGTACAAGTATAGCCTACTGGGGTTTAGGCCAAATTCACACTGCACCCTTTTTTCTGTGTAATTAACTCTAAGGGCCTCATGTATTAAAACTGTCTAGAGCTATTACTTCCTTTGTTGGCCATAGCAACCAACCAGAGCTCACAGAAACTAATCAGAGCCCATAGCAACCAATCAGTGCCCATAGTAATCAATCAGAGCTCATGGCAACCAACCAGAGCTGACAAGAACCAATCAAAGCTCAGCGCAACCAATCAGAGTCCTGCTTTCACTTCTTACAGCTCACTTGAAAATGAAAGCTGCGTTCTGCTTGGTTGCTATGGGCAACAAAGGCAGGGAGCTCTGCTCACCACAAGTATAGCCTACTGGGGTTTAGGCCAAATTCACACCTCACCCTTTTTGTGTGTAATTGACTCTACGGGCCTCATGCATGAAAGCTGTCCAGGTCTTTCTTTGTTGCCCATAGCAACCAATAAGAGCGCCCCTTTCATTTTTTCAGAGCACTATATGAAATTAAAGGTGAGCCCTTATTGGTTGCTATGGGCAACAGAGGCAGAGATCTCTGCTCACCACAAGTATAGCCTACTAGGGTTTAGACCGAATTCACACTGCACCCATGTTTTGTGTGTAATTAACTCTAAGGGCTCATACACGAAAACTGTCTAGATCTAGGAATTTTTGTTGCCCAAAGCAACCAATAAGAGCTCCCCTTTCATTTTTCCAGAGCACTATCTGAAATTAAAGGGGAGCTCTGCTTGGTTGCTATGGGCAACAAAACGTCTTAGGGCCACATGCATGAAAATTGTTTAGGACTCTAAGTTGGAGCAGAGGGGAAATGTGGGTTAATTTAAACAATTTCTGCTGAAGTCGTTTATCCCCTTCCTGACCAGTCCATGCAGGGTTGAACGCTATACTGCTTTTTTCTCTTTTTTTTTTTTGCAACAATAAATACTATATTTTTGTGTCATTTTTACACTATAGTTTTGTTCGGAAAAAAATCCCGGTCGGCTTGTTCACCTCATTTTCATTATTTTTAGTACATGCGAGTTTAAACTGCTTTTTTTCGCTCAGTTACTCAACTCATGTTTTGTGGCTCATGCCTGAGTAGTAGTTTTTTTTATTTTTAAAAAAAATTTTATGTGAGATTTTCAGTGACATGTTTTAAAAGAGGCACCGCTTTTGTGAGTTTTAAATGAGTGAAAAGTGCGCCTGAATGTATGGACATATGTGGGTTCATAAACTTGGCGTATGGTATGCCTGGCATAGCATATCTCTGGCGCATTAAAAAGTTTTGTGTCTGGCACAAAGTATGCCAAGTTATAGTGTAGGACTGTTTATAAATATATAGAATAGGGTTTCAACATTTTTGCAAAATACGGCCCAAAAATGGCGCCAAATCCGACATCTCGCCCTTTGCTTTTTTATACTGTATATCTCAGGGAAAATAGGGGAAAAAAATTAAACAGTTCCTAATCGGCCGTCCACCCCTTCCCGCCCTCCATCTCTCATTTTCATAAGGGCATGCAGGTTTCATTCAATTATTTCACTAATTTTTTAATTTTTTTTGTAAAAAGTAATTATTTTTAGTAATGTTTTAAATTAAATTTAGATTTT
>JAODAL010081131.1:0-12007 GCA_025379985.1 Phyllomedusa bahiana | reverse complement strand
GATTTGGAGTTTAGGAGGACAAAGATTTGTGGAAAATTAGTCCCTGGACTTGTGATTTAAGATAAGCATTTGAAATAAAATTTATTCTATTCAAAAAAGAAAGTACACCCAAATGTCTTTTAAAATTTAGTATTATATCTTTTTACTGAAGTTATGCAGTTTAAATCCCAAAGTAGTCAGTGTACGGTTTTGGGTATAAGGCCATGTTCACAGGCTTAAAAAAATGGGCCCGTATTTCGGCCCCGAAATTACGCCCCGAATGTGCCCCCAAAAATTAGGGGCCCAAAAAGGGGGCCCTTTCCCTTTAGGGGTAAATTCACATTTCTCATAGAGAACTAGGGAAATTACGTCCCTCTCCCTCCCCGGGCCCGAACCCGGCCGGCGGGGAGAAAATTTGGGCGGGTCCCCTTTTTCTAGGGGGCGGTATACGCGCCGCTAGCAGTGTTTGGGTAAAAGGGAAACGGCAAAGTCCCGGGCCCCCCTGCTTACTCCCCCGCTCCCCCCCGCCCCCGCCCAAACACGGGTAATTGCGGGGCGAAATTACTTTTCCCGCAATTAACCCCTTTGTAAAACATAGCCAAAATAGTATGAATTTGGTGCCCTCAAAATAATTTCAGCCCCAAAAAGTGAAAAACCCCCTAAGTGAGTACCCCCCTAAGTAACTACCCCCCCTTACATGTTTTAAAAATATTAAAACTGTATCTTTTCATGGGACATCACTGATGATCGGGACATTTTGATACAATGAAAATTTGTCAGTGCCCGGTTTTGTATCACAGTTTTAATATTTTGGTGTCCCCCCCAAAAATTAACTAAAACACAGAGCCCCCAAAATGTCTAAACTTTGGTAACAAAAATTTGAAACCCCCCAAAGGGGTTAAAAAACAAAGGGGAGTACCCCCCTAAGTAAAAATTGGAAAATTTTGTATCAATATTTTTTTGTTACCCCCATTTTTTTCCCAGCGCTCCCTTTAAACTCTTTTGGGGCCCATGGAGGTCATTTAGAGCGTCCATTTTTTCCCCCAAGCCACTGGAATCCTCTTCCCCTCCTTTGAGGGAATTTCAGGGAAAGCTGGTGGATGTTGGGGCCCTTGGGCCTTCCCCAAACCTTCCGTTTGAGGAGGCCCATAGATCCCTAAAGGGGGTTTAGGTCTGGAGTGCTTGGCCAGTCCCAGCCCTTTACCCCCCTTTTCTTTTAGAAAGGGGCAGTGGTGGTCTTGGAGGTTTTTTGGGGTCTTTTATAATGTTGGATACTCCCCTTTGCACCCCAAAAAAGGGGGGGGGGACCCGGGCTCTGCTTCGGGGTGTCACTGGACTTTTTTTCCATTCAGGGTTTCCCCTCAATGAAACGTAGCTCCCGCAGCCGGAGCACTCATCCCAGCCCCAAAACCAATGAAACTCCCACCCCCTTTGTTTGGGATGTGGGCAGCCACACTTGTCTTTGTCCCTCCCTCACCTTTTTGCCGCCCACACGTAGAAAACCATCTGAAAAAATTTAAGTTTTTTAAAATGGTTCCTCGGGACACAAAAACTTTGGTTTCCCCGGAAAATCCATGTTCTTAGTCTGTTGTTTTCAACAAATTTTTTGGGGAAACTTTTCTTGTGATCATCTTTAGTGGAGGCTTACTTCTGGGACGACACCCAAAATTGCAGCCCAAATGTGTTTGAAAGTGTTGGGTCTGGTCTAGGAAATTGACGGGAATAAAACCCCCAGCAGCCATGAAATTTCTCTGCCCCAATGCTGGGAACCCTCTCATTTGGTTTATAAACATTTGGCACCGGTGCAAATCAGCTTCTTTTGGCCCCCCCCAAACCCATGGGTGGTTTTTTTTTTAAGGGGAAACCCTTTGTTTTTGGGCCCCCCGGCCTGCAGCCTTCTTTCCAGGGTGTTGGCCCCCGCCCCCCTCCCCAAGCCCCCCAGGTGTTCGGGGTGTTGGCCCCCCCCGCTCCCCAACCCCAGTGTAAAGGCGTGGTTGGCCCCCCCCGTTTCCCACCCCTTCAGTGCCCAGGGGTGTTTGGCCCCCCCCCGCCCCTGCAAAGCCCCTTTTTGCCCCGGGTTTTGGGGCCCCCCCCCCCGCCCCCTCCCGCCCCCCCGCCCCCGGCCCCCAGGGTTTGGGTTGGCCCCCCCCCCGCGGGCAGCTCAGTGTCATTTGGTGTTGGCCCCCGCGTTTGCAGCTCAGTGTCGGGGTGTTGGCCCTTCTTTTATACCCTGGGGCCCCATCTTTTATTTTTGAGTTTCAATTTTTTTTTTTTTTTTAAAATTCTCAGCGGGTTCTTTCCCATGAGGTGCCATTTTGGGTTTCTTCAGTGACCCAGTTTTGAGGAGTTTTAAAGAGCGATAACACCAAATTTTAACACCCCTGCTCCCCATTCACATATGAGACCTTGTAACACTAATGTCAAATTGGGCAAAATTTTTCCATTATCACTTAGGGGTGTCCTCACTTTTGCGGTCACTTGGGGTGTACTCCGTTTTGTGCTCATGTAGGGGTGTACTCACTGTTGTGGTCACTTAGGGGTGTACTCACTTTTGCGGTCATTGGGGGTTTTGTACTCATTTTTTTATCTTTAGGGGTGACTCACTTTTGTGGTAAATTGGGGTTTTGAAATCATTTTTTTTTGTCACTTAGGGGTGTATACTTTTCCGGTCCTTTGGGGTGTACCACTTTTGTGGTCATTGGGGGGTGTACTCACTTTTGTGGTCACTTGGGGTGTATTTTTTTTGTTTTAAACTTTTTAGGTTACTCACTTTTTCTATCATTTGGGAGTGTCTCTTTTTTGTAGTCCCTTGGGGGTTGTCCTATTTTGCGTTCATTGGGGTGAAATCATTTTGTGGTCACTTAGGGGTGTACTAATTTTTGTTGTCACTTAGGGGTGCACTCACTTTGTCACTTAGGGATGTACTCACTTTTGCTGTCACTTAGGGAAGAACTCACTTTTGCAGTCTCTTGGAGTGTACACACTTTTGTGGTCACTTAGGGGTGTACTCATTGTTTTGGTCACTTAAGGGTGCACTCACTTTTGTTGTCACTTAGGGGTGCCTCCTTTTGCGCACTTAGGGGTTTTGCTACTTTTGTTGCCAGCGGTTTAGACATTGGTCTGTGTTGAGTTATTTTTTAGGGACACCAAACTTACACGTGATACAAGCGTGCCGATCTTTACATTGTATAAAGTGTAGATCTTCAGTGTTGTCCATGAAAAGCTATAAAAAATGTGAGGGGGGCTTGTCTTTCTTAAATGGGAACAAAACATCAGTTGCGTGTTTAGCCACTTTGAAACCGTTGAAAAAATTTTTTGAAATTTTTTTCCTTATAAAAAAATTTACAAAACTGGAGGGGGTGTTCTCACTTTTGCGAGATACGTATATGGACATGAATATGTGGTAGGAGGGCAAAGGATTGTGGTTGAAGCTTGGATTTGCAAATATGAGGGGGCAAAGGTTTGTAGATTATACGGGACTTTGGCTATGAAGCTCTGGGTTTGTAGATATCATGACATGGATTGTGGCTATGAAGTCTGGATTTGTAGTATCATGAAAGGACTTGTGGGTATGAAACTTGGCTTTGCAGTATCATGAACTGGACTTGTGGCTATGAAGTCTGGATTTGTAGATTTATGACCGGACTTGTGGTTGAAGCTCGGTTTCAGATTCATCGTGGATTGTGGCTATGAAGCTCTGGATTTGCGTATCATGACGTGGACTTGTGGCTATGGGAAACTCTGGATTTGCGATATGGGGACAAAGGACTTGTAGATTCTGACGTGGGCTTGTGGGGTTTGAAGCTTGGATTTGCAGATATGAGGACACGGGTTTGCAGATATCATGATTGGATGTGTGGCTATGAGCTCTGGCTTTGCAGATACATGACATGGACTTGTGGTATGAAGCTCTGGATTTGTAGATATCTGAAATGGAAAATTTTGGCTATGAAGCTTGGTTTTTAGATATCTGAGTGGATTGTGGCTATGAAGTTGGATTTGTAGAATTTATGAAGTGGACTTGTGGCTTTGAAGCTCTGGTTTGAGATATATGACGTGGACTTTTTTTTTTGGCAATTTTAAACTCTGGATTTGGGGAGAATATGAGGAAAGGACTTGTAGATTTCATTTTTTCGTGGACTTTGGCTATGAAATCTGGATTTTGAAAATATGAAAGGAAGGAAAATTGCAGTTTTTTAGTAGACATGTGGCTTGAAGGCTCTGGTTTGAGTATCATGACGTGGTTGTGGTATGAGCTTAGATTTGCAGATATCATGACATGGATTGTGGTAAGAAACTCTGGATTTGTAGATATCTGAGTGGACTTGTGGCTATGAAGCCTGGATTTGTGATATCATGACTGGCTTGTGGCTATGAAGTCTGGATTTGTAATTCATGACGGGGTTGTGGCATGAAGTCTGGATTTTTAGATTGAGGACAAGGACTTATAGATATCATGAGGGACGTGGGCTATGAAGCTTGGTTTGCAGATATCTGACATGGCTTGTGGTATGAAGCTTGGATTTGCAATATGAGGCAAGGATTTGTAGATATCATGACTGGACTTGTGGCTATGAAGCCCGATTTGCAGATACAGACGTGGACTTTTGGCTTGAAGCTTGATTTGCCGATATTTTTGACTGGCGTTTTGGAAACTCTGGATTTGCAGTATCATGACGTGGGCTTGTGGTATGAAGCTTGGATTTGTAGATATTTTTGACAATGACTTGGGGGGATGAAGCTTGGATTTGAGAAAACATGACAGGGCTTGTGGCTAAAAAGTTTTGGTTTGTAGATATCTTTTGTGGATTTTGGTATGAAGCTCTGGATTTTAGATATTTTTTTTGGGGACCTTTGGGGTAGAAGCTCTGGATTTGTAGATATCATGACATTGACTTGGGGCTATGAAGCTCTGGATTTGCAGATATCATGACATGGACTTGTGGCTATGAAGCTCTGGATTTGCAGATATGAGGACAAGGATTTGTAGATATCATGACGTGGACTTGTGGCTATGAAGCTCTAGATTTGCAGATATCATGACATGGACGTGTGGCTATGAAGCTCTGGATTTGTAGATATCATGACGTGGACTTGTGGCTATGAAGCTCTGGATTTGCAGATATCATGACGTGGACTTGTGGTATAAGCTCTGGTTTTGGGCATATATGGGAAAAGGGACTTGTAGATATAATGACAGGGATTGTGGCTATGAAGCTTGGATTTGCAGTATGAGGACAAGGATTTGTGTATCTGACGGGGGATTGTGCCATGAAGCTCTAGATTTGCCGTTCTGCATGGTTTGTGGCTAGGGAAGCTCTGGATTTGCGATATATGACGTGGATTGTGGCTAAGAAGTTTGGTTTGTAGATATCATAAACTGGACTTTGGTATGAAGCTTGGATTTGTAATTCATGACCTGGACTTGTGGTTTGAAGCTTGAATTTTAGTATCATGCCCTGGATTGTGGCTATGAAGCTCTGGATTTGCAGATATCATGATGTGGATGTGTGGCTATGAAGCTCTGGCTTTGCAGATATCATGGCGTGGACTTGTGGCTTGAAGCTCTGGTTTGCGATTGAGGCACGGATTTGCAGATATCATGTGTGGATGTGGGGCTATAAGCTTGGTTTTGCGATATCTGACGTGGACTTGTGGTTTGAAGCTTGGATTTGAAAAATTTCATGAATGGACTTGTGGTTTGAAGCCGGTTTTTGAAAATATCATGAGTGGACTTGTGGTATAAAGCCTGTTTTGCAGAATCATGACATGGACTTGTGGCTAAGGTTTGGATTTGTAGATATCATGATGTGGATTGTGGCTATGAAGCTTGGATTTGAGATATCATGACCTGGACTTGGGTTGAAGTTGGTTTTGCAGATTCATGACGGGACTTGTGGTAATGAAGCTCTGGATTTGCAGATATCTAGATGGATTGGGCTATGAAGCTCTGGGTTTGCAGTATAAAGACATGGATTGTGGTAAAAAGCTCTGGTTTTTCAGATATCATGACGTGGTTGGGCTAAAAAAAACTCTGGATTTGCGATATCATGACGTGGAGGTGTGGCTATGAATTTCTGGCTTTGAGATATCATAAATGGACTTGTAGTAGAAGCTCTGGATTTGCAATATGAGGCACGGATTTGCAGATATCTGATGTGGATTGTGGTATGAAGTTGTTTGCCGTATCTGACAGGGACTTGGGCTTGAAGCTTGGATTTGCGATATCATGACGTGGATTGTGGCTTGAAGCTCTGGATTTGTGATATCATGACATTGATTTGGGGGGCTATGAAGCGGGATTTGCGAGGTCATGATGGGCTTGTGGCTATCATGATATGGACTTGGGGCTAGAAGCTCTGATTTGCAGATATCATGACATGGACTTGGGGCTATGAAGCTCTGGATTTGCAGATATCAAGACGTGGACTTGTGGCTATGAAACTCTGGATTTGCAGATATGAGGACACGGATTTGCAGATATCATGATGTGTGGCTATGAAGCTCTGGCTTTGCAATATCATGAGTGGACTTGTGGTTAAAAGCTTGGATTTTTAGATATCATGACGGGGATTGTGGTATGAAGTTTCTGGATTTGTAGATATCATGAGGTGGATTGTGGCTATGAAGTCTGGCTTTGAAAGATTTTCATGAGTGGACTTGTGGCTATGAAGTCGGATTTGCAGATATGGGAAAAGGATTGTGTATCATGTGTGGATTTGGTTGAAGCTCTGGATTTGTAGATATCATAGTGGATTTGTGGCTATGAAGCTTGGATTTGCAGTATCATGAGGGATTGTGGCTATGAAGCTCTGGATTTGTTGATTCATCACGTGGATTTGTGGTATGAAGCTCTGGATTTGCAGATATATGAGGGGGCTTGTGGCTATGAAGCTTGGATTGTAGTATCATGATGTGGGAACTTGTGGCTATGAAGCTCTGGAATTTGTAGATATCATCACGTGGATTTGTGGCTATGAAGCTCTGGATTTGCAGATATCATGACGTGGACTTGTGGCTATGAAGCTCTGGATTTGTAGATATCATGACGTGGACTTGTGGCTATCAAGCTCTGGATTTGTAGATATCATGACATTGACTTGTGGCTATGAAGCTCTGGATTTGCAGATATAATGACATTGACTTGGGGCTATGAAGCTCTGGATTTGCAGAAATCATGACGTGGACTTGTGGCTATGAAGCTCTGGATTTGTAGATATCATGACGTGGACTTGTGGCTATGAAGCTCTGGATGTGTAGATATGAGGACACGGATTTCTAGATATCATGACGTGGACTTGTGGCTATGAAGTTCTGGATGTGTAGATATGAGGACACGGATTTCTAGATATCATGACGTGGACTTGTGGCTATGAAGCTCTAGATTTGCAGATATCATGACGTGGACTTGTGGCTATGAAGCTCTGGATTTGCAGATATGAGGACAAGGACTTGTGGCTATGAAGCTCTGGATTTGCAGATATGAGGACAAGCATTTGCAGATATCATAACGTTGGACGTCTGGCTACGAAGCTCTGGATTTGCAGATATCATGACGTGGACTTGTGGCTATGAAGCTCTGGATTTGCAGATATGAGGACAAGGACTTGTAGATATCATGACGTGGACTTGTGGCTATGAAGCTCTGGGTTTGCAGATATCATGACGTGGACTTGTGGCTATGAAGCTCTGGATTTGCAGATATCATGACGTGGACGTGTGGCTATGAAGCTCTGGATTTGCAGATATCATGACGTGGACTTGTGGCTATGAAGCTCTGGATTTGCAGATATGACGTGGACTTGTGGCTATGAAGCTCTGGATTTGTAGATATCATGAAATGGACTTGTGGCTATGAAGCTCTGGCTTTGCAGATATCATGACCTGGACTTGTGGCTATGAAGCTCTGGAGTTGTAGATTTCATGACCCGGCCTTGTGGCTATGAAGCTCTGGATTTGTAGATATCATGACGTGGACTTGTGGCTATGTAGCTCTGGATTTGCAGATATCATGACATGGACTTGTGGCTATGAAGCTCTGGGTTTGCAGATATCATGACGTGGACTTGTGGCTATGGAGCTCTGGATTTGCAGCAGTCGCTTGTGACCTGTTTTAGTACATGGGATGCAGGATTTCCATGGATGAGCCGTCTTCAGACTTTGACCATAGCTGCTGGGAAATCACAGTGTTTTGTAAGCTCCAGTCACTTACAAGCTTTTCCCAGTGCGTCGTGGGACGTGGCAAGAGAAAAATAGTTTACCTTAGCAATTACAAACAGTGAGTGGAAGCAGCGTGATTGCAGCAGGGCGGGCGCTGGGCGGGCGGGCGGCATGGTACTGCCAGTTACGAGAGGTGTTTACTCACTCCACCTCGGGCCATAAACCGCAGTGTGACAACTTCTGTTAATTGCAGGCCACTGACACGCCGGCTTTAAGGAAACCTGAATTATAACTATGAGCAGCAGCTATGAGCAATGCTCTGTGATGGGACAGAAGGCCCCAAGGACTGTGGATTACTCTACAACTGGTTATATACTCTAATGAGTATTGGAGAGCCCTAAACACAGCAAGTGACAGAGACAGATGACTACTGTGTGTTTATATAGTTACAGCAGTGTCACATTCCTGGGCTGCACAAACACCTCTCCAAATAGTCATTAGTGGACCATACCCCATTATAGATCCTTCAGACCTAATGAGGGCCCCCCCCCCCCCACCACCACCACCGGCAAACCACGTATCCAAAATTGCTTTTCCCCAAAAATTTCCCTATAATAGTCCAGGTTGGAGGTTTGTTCAGAGTCTTTTTTGGGTTCCTTTAAAAAAGATGGTGCAAATTGGAGATTTGCCCCAATATTTCAGTTAAAGGGGGGGGCCCCAGCATGAAATTTTAATTGGGCAGATCCTAGATTTGGTTTCCCCGGGTCTGATAGGTGCTGGTCCTATTTCTGGGACCCAAACCTATCTTGGAAATGGACCCCTGATAGTGTCAGCTCTTGTGCACGACACTCCATTCTATTCTATGGCAGTTCTGAGTACGGCTGACCGGACTGGGACAAGGTATTCTGGTGCCCTAGGCAAATAAGGCGCATAATGTAAAATTTAGCCCACTCTATACCTCCCTGTGCCCCTTTCTGCCTTAGGCGGTCACCTACCTTCACCTGCCTGACGGCTGAACACAGTACTCCAATGTACTGGCAACTTCCTTAAAACAAAATGGGGAAACAGCACTCCCCTGTACTGGGGAAATCCCCTAGAACGAATGGGAACACAGCGCTCCCCTTATGGGAACTTCCATAGAACAGAATGGAGAACACCGCTCCCCTTACTGGGAACTTTATAGAAAGAATGGAGAAAAACGCGCTCCCCCCGTATGGGAACTCCCATAGAACAGAAGGAGAAAACCCCCGCACTCCCCTGTATGAGGGGAAATCCCATAAACAAATGGAGGACACAGCCCCCCTGTACTGAGAATCCAAAAAAATAAATGGGAACACCGTCCCCTGTATGGGAACTCCCATAGAACAGAATGGGAACACAGGCCCCCTGTACTGGGGGAAAATCCCATGATCCGGATGAAGACACAGCGCTCCCCTGTTTCTGGGAACTCCCATTTGAAAGAAAGGAGAACACAGCGCTCCCCTGTACTGAGAACCCCAATAGAAAAGGGAAGGAGAACGCAGCGTTCTCCCGTACTGGGGAACTCCCTAGGCAGAATGGAGAAACCAGGTCCCCTGTACTGGGGGCTCCCTAGAACAGAATGAAAACACACCCCTCCCTGTAATGGGAACTCCCCTAAACACAATGGAGAACACAGGTTCCCGTACTGGGACTCCCATAGAACAGAAAAGGGGGAACACAGTGTTCCCTGTACTGGGAACTTTCCATAGAACAAATGGAGATTTTGGTCGGGTGATCACGTATGATATTAAGTTGGATGGATACGGACGGCAAAAAATATCTTAACATTCAAGTGTTTTATTGTGGATATTTCGTTGCGCCCTCCTTACATTTTCTCACCAGGCATGGATTCAGCAAGGCTGGGGAAGTACATGGGCCCATGGTTACCCCCAATGTCTTCAGCGCCTCCTTTAGATCATTGATGTTGCCGGGGTCGCGTCTCTTGAACCTTGTTTTTCATTAAATTCCAGGCATTTGGGGGTTAAGGTCGGGGGAATTACGTGGCCACTGTAAGATGTTAAATTGAGAAACGTTACAGTCCTTTGGGTTTTTGGGCCCCAACCATGTATAAGTCAACATACCCCAAAATTTAAGGGAAAAATTAAATTATTACATTAACATTAACCTAATTGCTTTCATACTTACATTCTTGAGAAGGAAGTACAATCCTGACCTGATCTGACAAGTCAAGTTTTTTTTTCCCGCCACTATAACATAGGATATGCCATCAAACTGCAGGGTGGAAATACCCCTTTAAAGTACGGACCATCAGGAAAACCTGCGGTCTCCACTGTAGTCATAGGGGTCATTGTTTCACCGAGGGGTCCCCTCACGAATCCGATCTGGTGCCACCTCGGCGATAGAGGCTCCGATAGAAACCTCCCCAAAGTAGATTGAACCAACCTTTTAAAGGGGTTTTTCACTACATTTATTTATCTCACCCCGTCCTGTTTTTTGGTTTTAATTTTTTAATTAGGGGGGGTGTTTACTGGCTGCATTAGAACCAGGTCGTTGCTAAGCAACCATTGCGGCAGCCCCGGATAGATCAAAAAGGTCTGTAGCATAGTACCTGAGGAGTGATGCGCCCTACAAGAGGGGTACTGGGATAGGAGGACAATTTTAATGGGACACATATTGCAAAGTGACTTGTTTTTGCAAGATCTTTCACATAAATAGCAGCAATCCCTGTAGTGAGACAACCCCTTTAAGTTGCCACAGGGGAATAGGGAAAATGCCCATTGGGCCCTGGAGTTGGTGGACCTGGAGTTGTTCTTTAACTGCATATACAACCTTGGAAGAGGCAGAAAAGCAGAGAAGGGGAGGCACAAAGAAAGAGTCAGAGTACAGGAGACATGTGCGGTCATTTACAGGCGCTATAGGGTGGGCCCCAAAAAGACTCCAGAAACAGCTCACCTGGTGGGCCCCTAGAGTCAACTCCACCTGTGGGCCCTAGGCACCCCAGTCCGACACTGGTGCCAGTGTTATAGCAACTTTGCAACCAGTTGAAAGTTTCACAAGGATTCTTGAGAATTGATTTCCCTTATGGGACCTTAAGATCAAGATGCCATCACAATTTTGGTACCGATTGAAGGTGCCTCTCCCCAGCCTTAAATGGGGCTCTCTGCTCTCTGGGAACTACAGCGTGGATTTTCCACACCAAGGATTTCAGGAGAAAAAATTGACGTCCATTCTTTGGAGCTTTCTTTGGGTTATCCCCATTGATAAGGGGTTAACCCACATCTAAATCCAAGGTAAAATCCTCCACAGAGATCTCATATTGCCTCAGATTTCAGCAGAGGATTCCACATCAAATAGGGAAAACTGGACGTGTGACCATATCCTAAGTACTGGCTCACAGGGGAACAGGGGGGAAACCCCTGGTGGGCTCCTAGGCTTGTGGGTGCCTGGACATGATAGGCAATGAAAGAGTTAGAAAGCATGTACTATTTACAATCTTGTACAGTAGTTGTAGGGTGGGCCCTAAGAATAAACACCACTGGTGGGCCTCAAGAATCAACACCACCGAGGGGTCCCAATAAGAATCTCCATTGGTGGACCCCAAGAATCAACTGGTGGGCCCACGAATCAACAACAACGAAGACCACAAGAATCATCTCCACTGATGGGCTCCAATAATAAACTCCAGTGGTGAGCCACAAGAATCAACACCACTGAGGGGTCCCAAGAAGCATCTCCATTTGTGGACCCCAAGAATCAACTGGTGGGCCCCAAGAATCAACTGGTGGGCCTAAGAATCAACACCAACGGAGGCCACAAGAAGTATCTTCATTAATGGTCTCCAATAATAAACTCCACTGGTGGGGACCAAGAATAACCCTCCCGGGGG
>JAODAL010081130.1:0-12008 GCA_025379985.1 Phyllomedusa bahiana | reverse complement strand
CCCTCTGGCGGGGAAATTTGTGGAGGCCTCTTGTGGAGTTAGGAGGGCTCTCTGGCTGGGACGTGATGGAGGCACTCTCTGCTGGTATTGTAGATGGGGGGCCCTCTGGTTGGGACGGGGAAAGGAGGCATTCTCTGGCTGGGACAGTTGATGGAGGCCTCTCTGGCTGGTATTGTAGATTGGAGGCCTCTTGGCTGGGACAGGTGATGGAGGCAACTCCTGGCTGGGACAGTTGATGGAGGGCCTCTCTGGCTGGTATTGTAGATGGAGGCACTCTGGCTGGGACAGTGATGAAGGCACTCTCTGGCTGGACAGTTTATGGAGCGCTCTCTGGCTGGTAATTGTTATGGAGGCGCCTGGCGGGGACGGGTAATGGAGGCGTCTCTGGCTGGGAGAACGGGTGATGGAGGCGCTCTTTTGGCTGGGACAGGTGATGGAGGCACCCCTGGCTGGACGGGTTAATGGAGGAAACTCTCTGGCTGGTACCTGTATATTTTGGGAGGCACTCGGGCTGGAACGTTATGGAGGCGCTCCTCTGGCTGGGCCCAGTTGATGGGGGCCCACTCTGGCTGGGACAGTTAATGGAGGCACTCTCTGGCTGGTAGGGTATATGGAGGCGCTCTCTGGCTGGGACAGTTGATGGAGGCACTCTCGGCTGGTATTGTAAAATGGAGGCACTCTCTGGCTGGGACAGTTGATGGAGGCCACTCTCTGTTTTGAGGAGAAAGCTGAACACACTCCTGCTCTTATGAACACACTAACACGCTGACATGCTGAACAGGAAGGCTGTTTATGTAAAAAAGGTCATGTGTTTTTTTCCAGCCAATCACAACCATACACACCCACAGTCATGACGTCGTACACCCAGCTCACCCTGCTTTTATGCTCTAGCTGATTTGCTGGCCGCCAAAATGACAGGAAGGCCGAAAATGGGCGAATTTAAAGATTAATGCGCAGATTCTCACCTAAATTATAGCTTGATCGGAAAATTCCTATCAACATAAAAACCTTGACGATTTCAACTTTGTCGATTAAAATTGCTAGACACTACTTATAAACAAGTCTCCCAATCCACAGGGGGGTGTTCAGCAAGTTGATGAGGGGTCAGGAGCTCCTTACTATAGCAGGAATATGGTGTACCTGTTGAGACTAGTGGTCTGTATCCTCCTTGTAGCAGACTTGAAGTGTCCCAGTGTAGTATGGCAGCCTAATCCTCCTTCTCCTATTGCAGTTTGTGGTAGAGCCTCTGGAATCTGTGGTACTCCACACTGAACACAGATTTCTTCTTCCTAAGATACCCTCAAACGGCAGAGCTTCATACCAGTCTCCTTCGCCCTTCTCAAACCCTAGGCTGAGCCCAACTGCCGTTCCTGCCTCCAGCTGCCACTCCTGGCGGGAGACCGCTCCACCCCCTTGTCCAATCTGGAGCTAGGTGTTGAAACGCTTTGTGTGAGGTGGCAAGAAGTTAATCCTTGTTGGCACACGGGCCGACACAACACATTACACATAATTGGCACATAAAAAAACATATGAAAAAGAATGCATCTCAGACTCAACCCTGAGACTACAAAAATCCTGTACCGGGGTAAAGTCATATGCACTAAGCATACATGATATTTACCACACCTTATATACACATTTAACTTCCACCTTATGTGTACACATCTTGCATGTTTACACACATACATGCAGGCTTGAACTGGCCCCAGGGGAATAGGGAAAACCCCTGGGGGCCCTGAGCAGGGTAGACCAAAGCTGTTTTTTAGCTCCATATACATTGATAGAGAAGAGGCAAAAAAGCCTAGAAAGAGGGGCAAAGTGCAAGAGGCCAGAGTGTAGGAGGCAGGTACAGTAAATTTACAGAATCTGTAGGTTAGGCCCCAAACAAACTCCAACCCAAACTCAACTGTTGGGCCCCTAGAATCAACCCCAACTGGGGGCCTAGGCACCCAAGTCCAACGCTTTTGTTCATATAGCTGGATCATTGCTATCCCCATATGAACAACACTAAAAAGGGGACGGGTGACGGGTCCAAAATCTTTCATAAAAAACTCCTATTTTGGTCATGGACCTAAAAGTGTGAGCTCATGACCCAGCTGGGGCATCCCTGTTCGCTGCAGCCTGCTCTCGCTCCCTCCCTCCTAGTCCGGACTACTAAGCTGCCCGCTTGAATGAAACCAGCAGCTCCTGTAGTTCTACCGTACTGAGAAGGCATGTGGTAGCCCGGGATTAGTTTACAGTGTGAACTGTTGTTAAATCGTAGGGACCCAGCCACATAACACCCTCTTGCTTTCCCTGAACTGACAGAATCCTGATGCTCCTCCGTCTCCTGAACATTGAGTTTCTGTGATTGGTAGAAGCAGTCAGCAACACGGGGGATTGTGCACATACTCGCAGCACAGGGAACTCACAAGTGTTTAAAAACGGGAGCAACCGGCAATCTGAAGTTAATGGCAGGGACGGCCAGAGAAAAGAAAATTATGGTTCAAATGGCCCGCCGAAACCCCTAGCGATGGCGGACCCATAACAGTTGCTATGGCTGTAGTTTCGCCCCTGCCGGCAAGTGTAAAACACTGACCAGGGTTAATATGAAAAAGGATGAGAATGATGATGATGGTTTTCATTCATAGTGCAACCAGGATACCACACTTTTCCCCTGGAAGCCCGAATGAAGGACAAGCAGAGGTTGGCTAACCTGGGGAACATTTTCCTCTATCTAGTACGTACAGATGGTGCGTGATGCCAGTGATTGGCCCTTTGAAAGAGGTGAGAGACAAAACTGACTCTAACAAACATTCATTTATACAGTGCAAATAAACCATTTCCAAGAACAATAGAAACAATGTAGATCTTCTAACATAAAAACCAAGTAGTTTATGATTACATTTGCAGTGTTGCTGCCTTCAGGATGAACGCATGCAAAATGTTAAGTTTTTTTTTCTCTGACGTTTATTGCAAACATTTTAAATTTTGAGCTAAAACTATACATCCTTCCAGTGGTTGGAGGACTGCATGAATTTCATTTAATGGTCACATAGGCAATAGACCAAAATTATTTTTTTTATTTCATATTATTTGTTCCATGATAATATTTCTTAGGATAAAAAACACTTATCACACGTAGTAAGTGGTCCACTTATACTTGATGTGACTCAATATGCATTCATTCAGAATGTTCTTGTATATCCAAAACGGAAAGCCAGGAGTAGCCAGAGACTGAACAGAGTAGGCAAGGGTTGCGATGTTTCGAAGGAGACAATGCCTTCGTTCTCACGCAGGCGTACGGCAATGCCTACTAAATTACTTGCTCAACACACCTGGTGCAATTTTTATAAAACCCCAACACAGAAAAATAAAATACTTTGCTAAAAAAAAACCGTCTATAGAAAGACTTTTAGATTTAAACTTTCATTTAATTCTTCAAGTTAGTTCATGAATTTCATTTACTGTTGACCTTCAGTGACCTAAACCGCAGATTTGCTTATGCATATTATACTTCAAGACACACCACAGACCTGGGCCATTGCCAATTTGAGAACTGAGATTCAACCAGGATATAAAATAGTGATTGCCAGAGCATGGAGAAGAGGGAGCTTATGTTATGCGGCCTGCCAGGATTTCTGGATAGATCTTCACTGGGGAAAAAACCTGGAAAGAGTACAGATTTCACAAGCCATTTCCCTATACATCATTCCTTCCTCTAGCCCTGAAGAGTAGTCAACTGTGAAATAGATTCCTACTGGGTAGCCACCCTGACAAAGAAAAATCTGACAGGTGTCCTACATTTGCTTGGCTATCCTTAGACCCTAGACTAGCTTCAGCCAACAGTAAAAAGGAAGCTGTCCATGTGGAACGGTGAGCTTCATTGAGATAGGAACTGGGAGAGATTATGACAGATATACAAGTCATTTCCCTCTACATCAGCCCTACCTCCAACATGAAGAATATGGCACCTGTGAAATACGATCCCTACTGGGTAGCCACCCTGACAAAGAAAACTCTGAGAGGTGTCCTAGATCTGTTTGGCTATCCTTACACCGTAGACTAGCTTGAGCCTTTGGTAAAATGGAAGATGTCCATATTGAACGGTGCGCTTCAGCGAGATAAATGTGGGACATGGTGCTCTCAGCATCAGAACCTTCTCTATTCTCCTTCCTATTCTCTACTCTAAGAGTGTAACAGATTAAGTTTTTCATCCTGCTATAATTGGGATCTGGTTCGGGTAATTTTATTGCAACTACTAGGATATATACAAGGGAGAAAGCATGGTTCAGTAAAGTCGGAGGGATGTGCATGTGTGATGCGCCAGGGTCGCAGAGGAAAAGGATGGGAGTGGTAGTTCATGTCAAAGGTGGCAAGGCACCCAATCCTCTCTTGCTGTCCTTGGCAAGTTACAGTGAATAGAGGGTCTGCTTGTATAGGAGTAGGCAGTGCTCCCCTGGGATACAGTCTGAATAAGCCTCCCTGTCTGGATGGGGGGTTAAGGTGTCCTTGGTGTTAAGACAGGAGCAAAGTTGTGCAGTGCAAACAGTTTTTTACTCCACACAAGTTGTTTTTACCCAAAAAATAAGCCTTTCAGGAAATCGCTTTACAGTCCACATGGCTAGCCTGTAGCAGGGGTGGCACAAAATCTAGAATCCAGACTTTTAAATAGTTTACATTCTCAGCACGAACTTACTTGCTTGGGCCCCCAAACCATCTGGAAACTTTTTTTTTATAAAGCTACTGGGTTGAGCTAAGCCGGAAGCTACAAGACATCAACTTACTAATCAGGCTTGACTTCACTTACTTCATCTTCATGTTCTTTCACTCTTCATGACTCCACTCCAGGAGCTGCCAGGTCTTTTTTCTTCTTAACAATTTGTTCTTGCTTAAATTTGGGGATGAAGAGCTGTTTCTGGACCCAATATAAGTCCAGGGCTATAAACACACTAACTGTTAACGCTCCACCTCCCCCTGGGTACCTATATTTATTTCTCTGCCCACACTCTAGTTGCATAGGTAACCACTGCTCTGTTTCAGGCTTATAAAAACATTAATTCTTTAGGTTATGGATCAGCATAATAATTTAGCATTTTATAGACACCAACCCAGACACAATAGTTATACTGCACATAAGAAATAATTGGTTCCATAGTATATACTCTCAGGGGCCCAAATAAATGTAGAGTGTACACTCCTGTTTCCTAACCCCTACTCCCCCTCTTTAAAGAAAGCCGTCCTTGCCGTCTGGTGTTTATCAGCAAGAAAGGTAACTAGGAATAAAGGAAAGGCACAGATGGTAAAACAGAACATTTTCCTCAATTCAGTGTGTGGTCAGTAAAGCCGGAGGTCAGTATTTGTATTTGAGGAACATGCAGGTAGCCTTGCCAGTTTGCAAGCCAGAGGTCAGTGCATGAGCATAGCACAATACTGGTTTAAGCAGCAGAGCAGTAGAAGTGAGCTAGACTAAGGTTGAGACCACAATAACCTCGCATGAAAGGAAATGTGAGGCCTGGCTCAAAAAGGATGTTGCAAAGTTACATAGTTTAGGTTAGGTGGCTCTCGTCCTGGTTTCATTCTCAAATGGTAGAGCAAGGCCAGCTCCACTCCACTGAGTTTCAATGTCAGTAAGAAAACCACACCCACACTCTCAACCTGACACTGCTAGCTTTATATAGGGCTTGCAAGCTCTGGCCTGGTACGTGGGAAACAGTCATTCCACCCAGCTCTTTGACTGCTAGAGTAAAAAGCCGACCCGGATGAGCTGCATTGCAGCTATACGGCAATGCAGCCGACATATTGTGCCATGTTCAGCATAGCATATATGTCAGTTTCACAAGTAGAATCTTTGCAAAACATCTTTCAATGCATATATGGGGCTGAGTATATATTGCTGAAGATTAGTGCCATAGCACTATATGATCATGTGCCGCAGCCATAATGTTAACAAATAAATCCACATTTAGCAGGGTTCGTTATTGCAGTAATTTGTTGACATACTTCTATCCTGCAGCAGTGGGCGCACAGGCCGCTGTAAATCAATAGAAGGGTGCTTAGGTTAGAAAAAAGGCATAAAAGTAATACTTATCTCCTCCACGCAGGCATTCCCCCCTGTTCCAAATTCAGGGCCCAGTGCAAATCCTAATCGTGTGTTTTTTTAGGTATGGCTTGGACAGGTGGTGGGTAGGGGTGAGTGGCTTGGGCAGGTGGTGGGTAGGGGTTTTGTGGCTTGGACGGTGATGGGTAGGGGTGTGTGGCCTTGGGAAAGGTGGTGGGTAGGGGTGTGTGGCTTGGACAGGTGATGGGTAGGGGTGTGTGGCTTGGGCAGGTGGTGGGTAGGGGTGTGTGGCTTGAGCAGTTGGCGTGTACGTGTGGGAGGGATGAGCAGGTGGCGGGTATGTGTGGGTGTGAGTGGCTGGTATGTGTGGGAGGCCTGTGGTGAGGGAAGGCAGGGTAATGAAAAGTTGCAGTGCGAAATGCGGTGGGGGGATTTCGTACATGGGTAAAGGGAGGAGGATTTTCTACTAGCCCAGCATAGCACCGGAGGCACTGGATCTGGTCTCCGATTTTCTGGCAGGGGAACACCAAGGCCGTAGACTGCCACCGCGAATGAACTAAATGAAACACAAATTTTCTTGCTCTTGGGTTGGCAGATGGCGGCAGCGATCTGCAAACCCTGCAAAATAGTTGTCAACTGCATCACGCTCGCCGACCCTCTGTATAAGGGAAGAAATGTGGGCCTCTAAGTCCAACGGTCCTTCCCTTATACAGAGGGTTCTACGGCACCGGCCACCACGCCATACTACTGTGGAGGCAGGGCGGGAAGGGGGCGGGGCGGGAGCAGACCTAGGGGTGGCCTCTTCTTCTTGTGGGGCAGCTGGCACTGTTGATGGCGATTCAGACCAGGTAGATACTGCTGGAACCATCCTTCGACAGTCTTTGAAGGGCCACCGCCGAATCTCCCGCCAGGTGTTCCGTCTCCCCCGCCGCTTCATGCAGACTGGGTTCCTTCCCCTGCTGGTGTTCCTCCTCCGGGTCAAGCGAGGACTCCGCCCGCTGGGTGGCATTCCCAGATGTGCTGAGGAAGGTAAAAAACATAATAAATATACATGATACATGATGTTTTTGGGAATTACCCCAAAAAATTAGTTACGGTCAGAGTCCTCGCTGCGGCAGGAGCGGAATACGTAAATTTCTTTGTTTGGGGGGGAGGACCCACTTGGCCTTTTTTTCTGTTCGTTGGTCCAATGCATGAAGTGGTCCCGCACCGACCTCCACCATTTCCTGACGTCGTGCTCTAAATGAACAGGAAAAACACAAAATTAAATAATATGCACATATTTAAAACGTGTCAACTTTGCATTTATTGATTATGGGTCACTTACCAATTTCCTCCTGCCACTCGGAACTATACCCGCTCTAGTCCGGGTACAGCAACCGGCAAACTTCTTTCCACTCTCTGTCTCGTAGTGGCCGGTTGCTGTACCCGGCAGATGTCTTGTCCCAAAGAATGGGACGGGCATGAAAATGAACCTGAAAAATAAAAAAGGGAAGACAAAAGTGAGAAAAGAAATTAGACTTTTGAAATAAAATGTAATTGATTTAAACTTTAAACTAAATTTTAAAAAATAAAACAGTTCTAGACAAGACTAAACTATAGAATTCTAGACAGGGTTGTCAATAGCAACCACATAGCAGGTTGTACCATGTGCTGCAAGTGCATGCAACAATGCACAGCTGTAACCAATGGCCGACATGCGGCCTACAAGCCTATGCACTTCGCTTTTATTTTGCAGCCCATGGTGCGGCTGCCATGTGGTTTAAAAAAACAACAACACCTTCTACTCTATTCTACACTAGCAACTACTACATTATAGATAACAATATGCACTTTCTACATTCTCAACAATAAACTATAGCATTCTAGACAGGGTTGTCAATAGAAAACCCCCATAGCAGGTTGCACCATGTGCTGCAAGTGCTTGCACCAATGCACGGCTTTAACCAATGGCCGACATGCGGCCTACAAGCCTTAGCACTTCACTTTCATGCACATGGTGCGGCTGCCATGTGGTTTAAAAAAAAAACAAAAAAAACAGCTTCTACACTATTCTACACTAGCTAAAATACTACATTAAAAATCTCACTATTCAGTTGCTAGCTAACATGGACAAGATGTTCACACTGCGAGATTGGTGCGTGTGAACATACGCTTTTGTGATGCGTGTCTGGGTCCACTCCAGACCCAGGCACACATCACAAAAGCGTATGTTCACACACCAAACTCACCGTGTGACCATACATTCAACACCCCCAAAATATATGATTAAAAATAAATTAATAAACTTTAATAAATAAAGATAATTACTTACCTCTGAGATCAGAGACCCAACGTCCATGTGCGCGGTATGCTGGGGGCTGTCATTTTCCTCCTCTCCTTTACCCATGTGGAATGAAGGCATTTTCCAATAGCATATTGCATCAGAAAACTTAGCCCTCCCATTAAATTGATAAAAAATCTAACCCAAACATAATATTCAAATTTAATATTAAATTTAAATCCAATGCGTTTTTCGGATGCGCTTTTGGCATCAAATACGGATCCAAAACGTCCCCAAATGTATGCTGCGCTTTGGATCCGCTTTCGGGAGCCCAAAATCGCACTCCATTATTTCCTATGGGGATTTCTCTTGCGCAAAACGCAAGAAGAATTGACATGTCATTTCTTAAAACGGATCCGAAAAGCGCATTACAAATAGCCAAGCAAAAGCGCATCGGCGATCTCTCGTGTGAACGGCGATGCGCTTTATACATTGACAGCAATGCAAATCACAATGAATATTGTTGGATCCGGTTTTTGGATCCGCTTTGCTTGCGAGAAGCGGATCCAAAAACAGATTGCAAAAACGTCGTGTGAACAAGCCCTAACTCCGCTTTAACACTTTTCCTCTAACCGCGATGAGACAGCAGATAACTCCCTCTGATTTCCACAGGTTAGAGTCCTCGACGTACACACACACAGCTGTACTTTGGATTAGCAGTAAAGCTCCTGAGAGAGAGTAACGGTGTGTTTCTCTTGCAACTTTGTTGATCTTCTCTCTCTGACACTGACTTACTCACAGGCCGAGCAGCTAACAGACTGGCTGTTTTATCTATAAGGGCGCATCCCCACGGCATAGGAGACAAATACTTAGTATTTGTCCTGTTTTGCAGCCGTCCTGACGGCCGCGGGGGGGGACGGCTTTTCTCTGCGATGAGCGGAGAAAAGCCCCCCACTTCCCATTGAGAAGCACAGATTCCGTCCGAAAACCGGACGGAAAATGGTGCTTGCTCAATGTTTTTTGAGCGGACCGCGGGCGGCGAAACCGCCCGACGGAAAACCCGTGCAGTGGGGACTGCTGCACGGGTTTTCCATAGAGCACTATTGTGCTAATTTTCAGCGGTTTTTCAGGCAGTCTAAAAAACCGCAAACCCGGCCGAAACCCTTGCCTTGGGGACATGCCCCTAACTGTCCCTACAACTATGCTTACAGCTCCTCCCATGTCAGCTTCTCTGATTGGACAGCAATACAGATCTTTCTTGAACTGGCTGTAGAGTGTGTTAATCCTGTAACTGCTGCATAATTACCTGTTTCAGTAAATACTTGACTCTTTGTATATCACTGGGGCACTTAACTTAGTCAAAACTTCAGAACAGTAGAGTGCAATGTAACAGACCAGAATCATAAATCAGATGATAGCCTCCTGTAAGAAAGACAGTGGGGCCAGTCTAGCAGCCCACAGCGGTACGAAATGCGGTGGGTGGAGGGAGGAGGATTGTCAATAAGCCCAGCGTACCACAGGAGACAGGGGATCTGGTCTCTGTTCTCAGGCAGGATGATGCCGAGACCGTAGACTGCCACCACGGCGTAAATCAGTGCTATCAGATTTTCCTGCTCATGTGTTTGCAGATGACGGCAGCGCTCTGCAAAACTAGCAAAATAATTTGTCAAGTCTGTCGTGCGCGCCGACCCTCTGTACAAGGGAAATAAGCTCAGTCTGAAAGTCTGACGTTACTTCTCTGCACAGAAGGCTCTACAATCTCTGCCAAGAGTCCGTACTATGGTGGAAATTGGCGCGGGCAGGGGCAGAGGTGGGAGATGAAGAGTAGAGGTGGACTCCAGTTTGGGGGCAGAAGCTCTCCACAAACATTGGCTGTGGTGTGGTGTGGGCCCATGGGAACCATTTTCATCCGAACCTGTAGCTCCTAGATGTGTTGTTTTCCCTCTCGGCTTCATCTGGGCTGGGTCTCTCCCCCAGCTGGTGCTCCTCAGGCTTCTGAGAGGACTCCGCCTAACTGGCCTTTGTTTCCAGATGTACTAGTGAGAAAAAAATAATAATATACATAATCTAAAAAAATCTAACACATTATACTTTGAAGGCACATTGCTGGAGTCTGGCTTCAAAAGTTTTTTTTTACATTGTTAAAAAGACCACAAACTGTATAATGTATAAAACTTATGGGCGGAGTCCTCTCTGGGGCATGAGGAACATAGGCTCATCCTCAATTTTCTTTGTTGGGGGAGGAACCACTTGGTTCTGATTTTTTATTTCCTTTGCCACTGAATGAAGCCGTCCCGCACCGATCTACATCTTTTCTGGATGTCTGATTCTAGATAAATAGAAACGAAAAAAAAATATTGAGTGCATGCAAATATTTTGAAAGGTTTTAAACTTTAAATTTGAGATTCTTAGTCACTTACAACCACCCCCTTCCTCCCCCCACCTGCTGCTAGGTATTGTACCAGTCTCAGTCTGGGTATAGCAACCGGCATATCTCCTTCCACTGACGATTCCTGAGGGCCCGGTTGCTTGACAAAATAAACAAAGATGGAAAGCTCACTTGAATGTAATAAGTGGGCTTCAGTGCATGGACGGCTCCAGGACACCAATATTCCTGTTTGTTGAAGATTGTTGAGTCCAGCACTGAAAAAAAAAATCATTGTTTAAAACTTCACATTTATTAAAGCATAAGATAAAAAGGTGTTCATGAAATTTACAGCTACAAAAGTAGACGGCATACGCATCATACGGGCATGAACCTGAAAGACAAAAAAAAATTGTTAGAAATCTTAAAAATTATTTGAAAGTATTAATAAATTTAGTAAATTATTTAAATATTGTGTAAATAACTTAAAGACTACACTATATAATAGCATTCTATGCACGGTTGCCCATAGCTATCAGATGTCACATGCTGCAAATAGCAACCAGATGGCACGTGCCAACCTGTGCTACTAGTGCAAGAACTTGTGTATGTCGGTTTGTGTAACCCACGACCTACATGCAGTCGCTGAGCCTGTGCACATAGTCTTGCATATGCAACATATGGTGCATCTGCCATGTTGTTGGTAAAATACAGCAACCATGGTTAGCTACACTACTACTCTACACTTGCACTAAGTAATGAACACAGCCCTGACTTGCCTCAGATGCTGTACCCTGAGAGCTGAAGCGCCGCCCTGAACCAGCCCTGGACCCTGAACCCTGAACCACCACCTAACAAAGACCTATAAAGTTGTGAAACTGTCGGGCCTTGTGGATTCGATGGAGAGAAAGGCTCTGTGTCCGCATCTGTGTCTGCCTCCTCCTCCGTCGCTGGTGGGACCTGCTGTTTCAGAGTGTCCAACACTTCTTCCAGAACCAATAATCACCACAATGCTCATGCTGTCAAGGGCATTGTCCGCACTGACCATTTTGTTGGCTTTTTCAAAACTGGCAAGGATGGTGCAGAGCTCTTTCACCTGCCTCCACTCTCGGTGGGTCAACACCCCGAGGTCCGCACCGCTGGTTGTCGGGCCGTGTGTCACTTCGTACTGCGTAGTGGCGGTGCGCTGCTGCCGCAGTCGGTGGGGGATGTGGGGGGGGGACTTCCAGGGTGGTGCCACGTCAACAATGAGACGGGGAGGGGGACGGGGAGGCCAAGCTGACACTGAACGCAGCCAGGGGACGAACAGGGGGGCGAACGGGGAAGTTGAGCTCCCCCGA
>JAODAL010081129.1:0-12008 GCA_025379985.1 Phyllomedusa bahiana | reverse complement strand
TTTTTTAATTTTTTGCTGTGCTTTGCGCATAACAGGTCCTTTTCTAAAAAATGTTGTTTCAAAAAGGAATTTGTCTTCACATGTCAAAAGTGGCTCAGGGTCATGCTTTAAATTTTTTGGAGGCATTTTGCTGTGACATGCAGCTATACTACGATCCTATTCTAAAAAATGTTGTTTCTAACAGACATTTGTTCTTCACAATGGTCAAGAGTGGCTCAAGGGTGATGGTGCTGTCAGAAACAGGAATAGGTAGGACACTGTTAATGGACACATATTGCAAAATGACTTGTTTTTGCAAGATCTTTAACATAGCTATCAATCCCTTTATTGAGACAACCCATTTAATACAATTAAAAAAGAGAAACAAAGACAGGGTGGGATTCCATCGTTTTTAAAACAATGTGTTTTCTAGAATTAAAGTACTAAAAAACTTCATTGTACAAAATAGCTGTTAAAAAAATTCCTCTGAAGGGAGGTACAGAAAACTTGACCAGAGGTTGGTTAGTCAGAGGACATGGATTAGGGAAAGGACGGACAGAGAACAAAGTACAGAGACCATTTCCTCCGCACGTTGATTTAAATGAGAAAAGAATGCCAAGAAAAAGGGCCCCTGGGTTGTAACAGGAGCGTTAACCACCAGTATTTCCAAGTGAAGCTCAATTGGTCCACACTCATACAAAAGGGGCAAGCGCTACCCAGGTTATTGACTGTGTACTGAGGAAGGCTGGAGTTCTCACACTTCCGCCCTCTGCTTAGCCGACAGTTTCGTTGCTGCGTCATCAGGGCATTTTAACCTGCGTGTTAATAGATGACGGAGCCAGCCTGGGCTCTCACCGCACCCACTGTAACTCCGGCCCTGGGTCATGCTGTGGCACAGGACAGGGTATAGTCAAGGGTCCGTTCAACTAAAGGGTGGTTTGAAAGACTCCTATTTCCGGCACTTTGTAATCGGGGGGTCAGACAGTTTTACTGGTCTTATTGGGGCCCAGGACAGGGACAGTATATGTCCAGTTCAACTAAATGGTGGTTGAAAGACTCTTTTTTGGCACTTTTAAACTGGGGGTCAGCAGGTTTGGTCTTTTCTGGGTCAGGACGGGGATATAAGTTTAGTGCCAGTTTCAAATCATACTGCCTTCTGGCACTTTTTAATTTTTGGGTGATGCAGGTTTAAGGGTCAACCTGTGGTACAAGACAGGGATAGTGAATGTCTGTGACTTTTTTTCTGACTTTTATAACCTAAGTGTGTTGCTACGATGTAGCACGTATCCATTTGATGTTGTGGATGTTAATTTCAGCTTCTCCAGCCTTGTTTGGGTGTTTAAAAATGAAGGTGTTGTTGCCTCCCATAGACTTTAATGGTAATCGCTCATAATCGATGCTCACTATCGAAAAACCTTATCGATAGCGGCCGACTATCGACTATCGCTCGATCTCGATAGCCAACGCAATCGCTCAACACTAGTGATGAGGTTTAAGTAGTGTTCCATGATAGATTTTCCCTCATGCTATGGTTAAGGAAACACGTCAGTGTCTTATGTTACCCATAATCACTTCACAATGGACCTATCTATTCTTTGGAATATTTTACTTTGTTGGAATAAAGTATTGATATTTTTTAAAGTTGCATCTATTATATCTTTTCCATTTGCTCTAATTGAAGTGAATAATTTTAGTACACTGGCTGATGGCTGCAAGTTCTTTATACTTTGTGTATGAAATATTTTAAAAACTGTATATGCTACCCTCCATACAATGGTATTGGTCTAGTGAGGGGATTCCTTTGTCTAAACATACCACAAAGATAAACTGTCATTTTGTATTAGCACTTGGATGAACAAATGAGTTCTGCAATTTCTTATTTCATACAAGATGTATACAACACATTTTCTGATAAAAACAAGAGACAATACAGTACATTAAAAAACTGGAGTAATGTTTCACCTTTCTGTTTGGAGCTGTTTGATAATGTCTCTTGCATGTGACCAGTCATAAGCTCCAGTTCGGTCGTGCCGCCACTTGTTCAGCTCCATAATGCATCTCTCATTGAACTTCAGGACAATGATTTCTTTGAAAAAGTCACAGGCTGAGTAAAGATGGTGGGGGAAAGATCCAAGGCTGAAATCAGTGAGAATGTTTCCCCTAACACGACCTGCAAGTTAAGAATCATATAAATAGGAAACTCCCTATTGCATATATATACCAGATGCGTATAGAGTGCCAGCAGAACCTTTTCAGAAGACATACAGTGGGGGAAATAAGTATTTGAGTTTGCAAGTTTCCCCACCTACAAGGAATGGAGAAGTCTATAATTTTATTGTAGGTTCACTTCAACTGTGAGAGACAGAATCTAAAATAAAATCCAGAAAATCACATTGTATGACTTTTAGATAATTAATTTCCACATTATTGCATGAAATAAGTATTTGATCACTGACAAATCAGCAAGAATTCTGCCTCTCACAGACCTGTTAGTTTTTCTTTAAAAAGCCCTCCTACTCTTCCATCATTACCTGTATTAATTACACCTATTTGAACACCTGTATAAAAGACACCTGTCCACACACTCAGTCACACTCCAACCTCTCCACCATGGCCAATAACAAAGACCAGTCTAAAGACACTAGGGACAAAATTGTAGACCTGCACAAGGCTGGGCTGGGCTACAAGACAGTAGGCATGCAGCTTTGTGAGAAGGCAGCAACTGTTGGTGCAATTATTAGAGAATGGAAGAAACAAAAGATAGCTGTCAATCTTCCTTGGACTGGGGCTCCATGGAAGATCTCGCCTTTTGGGGTAAGGATGATTCTGAGAATCAGCCCAGAACTAAATGAGGGGACCTGGTCAATGACATGAATAAAGCTGGGACGCCAGTCTCAAAGATTACCATTAGTAACACACTACGCCATCAAGGATTCAAATCCAGCAGGACCTGCAAGGTCCCCTTGCTCTGTCCAGGCACGTTTGAAGTTCGCCAATGCCCATCTGGATGATACAGAGGAGGCAGGAAAAAGTCATGTGGTCGCATGAGACCAAAATAGAACTTTTTGGATCAACTCCACTCCCTGTGTTTGAAGGAAGAAGGATGTGTACAACCCCAAGATCACCATCCCATGTGGAAACATCATATTTTGTGGGTATATTTCTACAAAGTGGAAAATTGCACCATATTGAAGGAAGAATGGATGGTGCCATGCATCAGAAGATTTTGGCCAACAGCCTCTTTCCCTCAGTAAGAGCACTGAAGATGGGTCATGGCCTGATCTTCCAGCAAAATAGTGACCCTAAACACAGCTCATGTAACTAAGGAATGTCTCCTTAAAAAGCATTTCAAAGTCCTGGAGAGGCCTAGCCAGTCTCCAGACCTGAACCCTATTGAAACCCAGCAACAGATGATCTGGAGAACATCTGAATGGAAGAGTGGGACAATATCTTTGCTGAAGTGTGTGCAAACTTGATCAAGAACTACAGGATATTGTCTGACCTCTTTAATTGCAAAGGTAAACAAAGGTTTCTGTACCAAATATTAAGTTCTTTTTTTCTATTGTATCAAATACCTACTTCATGCAATAAAATGGCAATTATTTATTTCAAAATCATACAATGTGATTTTCTGGAATTTATTTTTTAGATTCTGTCTCCCACAGTAGAAGTGTACCCACAATAAAGAATTCTAGATCTATTCTTTGTAGGGGAGGAGACTTGCAAAATCACCAGTGTATCAATACTTATCCACCTCCCCACCCCCCTGTCCCACTGCAAGTACTTCATGTGGCTTTGCAGGTCCTACAGAAATACAAAATACAGAAGATCTATAGATTTCTACCAGTGTACTGTTATGGGAATTGTCGCTAAGCAATTCCTTAAAAGCAGAAGGATGACAGAATGAGAACCCACTCTAAAATGTGTTACAATCCAATCCCCTGATTGCAAATCTAAGGCTACCTTAAGGTCTTCCTCAGAGTCCACCACAAATCAGGATGGACTTGGTTGCTAGAGGCCAACGTTGCATCATCACAGTGATGTAAGAACGCCAATGGGAATGGGAAAACAGACAGAACAAACAAAGTCATATAGGGTTAAAGCAATTACAGAATCATTTTTAATTAATGAGATGCAAGTTAGAGGTTTAGAAAGTGCAAGAAATAGCTGTAAGCAAAGGATGGAACCTTAAGACACATGAACAGTGATATAGGAGAAATGAGACTCTTCTAAGGCTGAGCTTGAATGCTAGGTAAGAATAAGAAAAGGCTTGGAGGACACTAGACAGGACGGAAGGAAAAGGACAGATGATGATGAACACCACAAAGGAGAAGAAAACAATGAGTAGAACATAGCAGGATAAGTAGGTTGGGAGTCAATACCAAAACTACCAAATGTGCTGTCAGACATATACATTTGTTTTAAGTACAGGCATCCATGTGACAGCATCTAAACTAAGGAGGCAGACGACAACCGGGACAAAGTGAGTGTAAGACTGCTCAACACTAGTAAAGATGAAATAATGACTGCGTCTGTACTGCACAGACCAAGGGTGGAGAAGGAGGTTTATAACCTGGGGAGCTTCTTCTAACTTTACTGGCCATCCAGGGAAACAGAAAACCCAGGACTTCTCATCACTTCTGGTCTCTTTCTCTGTCTGAGATGTCGAGGATTTTGTTGCATTCTGCTTTTCTTTGAACCTAAATCTGCTATATCCCCAACAATCTGCACAACTGTTACTCCCTTTGCTATATCCAGTTTAAACATCTATATTTTGATGGACTACTTTACCATCATTTATACCATCATTTATACTCTGCCCTGTTTCTGTGGTTACTGAGTCAGTCTGGCATTATCTGGGCTTCCTTTTGCTACACCTCGGTCTTCTCGTTTTCCAGCATACTTTTCATTTTCATTGTAGTGGTCATAAAATGCACAACAATACTTTGCACTTTGGTACAATTTAGCGCATCTCTTTTAGACACATTTATTATGTGTTTCAGCCACATTTTGTGGCTACTTGACAAGGGAGTATGGCTTCATAAGAAGAGGCAAGGCCCAAAATGTGACAGGCTGAACTAAACTTGTGCCAAAAATTTAAGTGTGCTATTTTGGTGCAAATTAAACCAACCAATAATTGGTATAAAATGTCAGCAAACTCCAGACCGTGGTTAAATATCAGCAGAGAGAATCAAGCTAGAGACTGGGAAACATAGCTACATGTACAGAAAAAGATGGACTATAGAAATGAATTAAGGAACTTAAAGAAATCAGAGCTTGTTCTAGATTAATATTTTATATGCTATTGTAGCCAAAGAATGTTGAGGACTTTTAACCAAAATATAATGTAAAACACATATTCTTCCCTCCTAATCCCATATTAAAATTAAATGTACTGTACCTGCACTTAAAGCATCGTGAAGCCTCTGCATTGGAATTTTAATTGTTTCATGTGGAAAGTCCATACCAAATTTATTAGAATAATAAGCATCGAGAAATCCTCTTGAATCAAAGTCAGGCTGATGGTAGAATTTTTTAGAACTGAAAGCCATGTGCAAAGATATGATCAACCTTCTCCTTAAGTCTTAGCTTTCTATTGTGCATATTGCAGGGATTAATTTTATACCTATATCTACTATTGACTAAATAATCAGTCATGGGAGATGATTGAGAGACCGTATGACAGTTGGTAGACTTCACAGAAATCTTAAAAGCAAATATTTGTTGAATACATGTGCCAATAGCTAAATACAGATTCACTTAGTATCTTGTTAACTTTATCTACCTTTTGTGAAAACTGTCAATTAGACTCTTTCTTACATGATAAGGGGTCCCTTCATTTACTCAGAGTGAAGAGCAAAGGTTCAGAGATATCTTTAGCCCGGAGGCTCCTAATGTTGATTAAAGTTGATGGCTAGGCCACTTATTTCAGTATCACTTTAGAGGAAGCAACCAGTAAAGTCCAGTTTTCCTTAAAAGGTTTTTAAAGTCCATATACCTCCTTTAATGATTGTAAGTCTATTGTTTTCTAAAAATGTACTTGTATACTGTATCAAAAACAATGGGCTGTAAAACCCTCAATAAATCTATAGCAGAGATGTGAACAAACGATAAAAACCCTCTATACTCACTTCTCCTTTTACCTCGGATACAGCAATGTGCCTCCCTCACTTCTGTATTCTTCTGAGTGGGAGGTGACCGCTGCAACCTTTGATTGGCTGCAGTGATCACAGGACATTGGCTGATATCACCATTCAGAATTAAGATAGGTGTTACAAGTGGTCCCACAGCCCGACCTGCGGACCGCGGGTGCACTCGGGTCCCTGCCGTACCCCCGGTCTCGGGGACGGGTTGCCCTGCGGTCCATGGGTCGGGCTGCGGGCGCTCTCGCTCCTCTTCACAGGAGTACTTACCCGACCGCGCTCCTGCTTCTTCTGCTGGCCGGTGCGCGAGTCCCCTCTATTTGAGGCACTCTCGCGCCGGCTCTCTGAAATTTAAAGGGCCAGGGCGCCGGTAATTGGCTGATTGCCAGCCGCTGACCCTATATAAGGTGTATGCTTCCGGATCTTCAGTGGCACGTGCCTCCCGAGAAAGCCTTTCTTGCCTTTCTAGTCCGTGTACCTGACCTTCGCTACGTTTCCTAGACCACGAATCTCCGTCGCCTGCTCTGACCTATCGCTTGACCTTGACTACGAGTTTCGTCTTACGTTTTGGTACTTCATCGCACCTTGGCTGCCGCCGCAAGCTAGTCGCGTCTGGGGTAGCGACCTGGTAGGACTCACGCCGCAGCAAGCTTATCCTGCCTTGTGATGGGCTCTGGTGAACAACGGGACCTACTTAGATTCCGCTCCATGGCGTGACCATCACCACCGCTTGCGGTGGTCCAGTGGATCCACTACCTGCACCGTAACAATAGATCTCATTCAGAAAAAGGTAACAGAAGACCAGCAGAGAATGAGGGCGGCAAAACGCTTCATACAAGGTAAGAAGAGAGGAGAGTGTAAGGGGTTTATTTTTAATTATCAATGGGCAGCACTTTTTGACAAAAAGCAAATTAAAAAAAAAAAAGATTACTACACAACTGTTACAAGGCCATAGCACTCCCACCACCGACTTGTGACCTTCCAGCAATGGTTTGCGTAGGATTTATGTAAAACACACCACAAAAAATGGCATTTCAGACATGTTGGGAAATTTTCAAACTAAAGTCTCCTGTATTTTACAGATTGGCAAGTTTGAATTATAATCATAAACAACAAATAAACCTATGAAAACAACCACTCTCCAGGTGGATCATTCAGTTGTTGTCAATTTCCTTCAACAGTGATTGAAAAACACAGGTCTGAGTCACCTGAGTCATCATCACCTTCGCAAACATTTGGTGGATAAAGAAATTTAAGAGCTTTTCTGATTTAGAAAACCCATTTTCATTTATCCTATTATATAATTCTAAGTTCATAGAGAGGAGTTTTGCACTCAGGATTCTTATATTTTGCATCGAGTACAATGCAATTACTAAGAGTCTCCCCTGTGTTGTTCTGCCTTTCAATACAAAAGGCAGCCAATTAAATGGAATGGGCACTATGCACTTCCAAATTTCCCCTGTGTTGACACTGTAGGGAATTTATACACTTTATAATCAGTTTATTTTCAAAGAACCTTTCCAACAAATTGGACTTGTCAAAAGCGGAGAACCCCTTTGTCACAGACAGGGATGGTGGATCCACTGGGTCATCGCGAAAGATGGCAATAACCATGCCAGGAAGCATAGTCTAAGGAGCCCCCCCTGGTTTTCACCACAGTCCAATGCAAGGCAGGATAGATGTGTTTGCCGGGAACTCCAGGGTACCTATCCCTAACTTGACAGTCAAGGTGCAAATTAGGCACAAAAGGAACAGGCAAAGGCTTAGCTGAGTCAAGGGCAGCAGGTCAGGGCAGGTGGAGCTCAATCATAAACATATCAGGTATAGTGAAAGCACCAGGAAACACCAACAAACAGGCAACAGCGCCTTTAACCCCTTAAGGACCAGGCGTTTTTTTTTTGGTGACATGTTCGTTTTTCCCTCCTCGCCTTCTGAAAGCCATAACTTTTTTATTTTTCCACCTACATAGACACATGAGGGCTTTTATTTTGCGGGACAAGATGTACTTTCTGATGGTATTATTCACTATACTATAGAATATACTGGGAAACTGCAAAAAAATTCCAAGTGGGACAAATTGTGAAAAAAAAGTATTTTCGCCATGTTTGCGTGGGTTTTGCTTTTACGGCGTTCAATCTTCGGTAAATATAATGAGTTATCTGTATTCTAAAGGTTGTTACACCTCCGGCATTACCAAACATGTAGGGTTTCCGTTATGTTTTGGTACCGTAAAAAAAATTCCAAACATTTTCTATTTTTGAAATTTGCGCCACAGCGCCATTTTGTGCAACCAATAACTTATTTGTAATAACACCTACAGACGTCAGTGAGGGGGAATTTTTTTCAGGCTGAAGTTTACTTTTTGCGCTAGCAGTTTGGAATGCATGCGACTTTTTTGATCATTTTTATTTCATTTTTTGTGTGACGTAAAATGACCAAAAAACGCAATTTTGGCGTTTGGAATTATTTTTTTTCTACAGTGTTCATAAATGATGTTATATTTTTATAGATGGGACTTTTTCGGACGCGGCGATACCAAATATGTGTAACTTTTTTATTATTTTAATGATTTTATTTGTAAAATGGGGAAAGGGGTTGATTTGAACTTTTAATACTTTTTTTTTTTTTTTTGTACTTTAAAACTTTTTTTTTTTTTTTTACTGTAACATTGAGGCCACCTATGGTACTTGACCACTAGGTGGCGCGATTGTTAATACAACCTAATGCATTGCATAGGCAATGCATTAGGGTGTACAAAGATGGCGGTTTCCCCACTTCCTGTCTGCGGACGGAAGTGGGGCAAACCGGCCAGGGTAAGTGACGGGAGCCTTCACAAGGCTCCCCACCACCATACCCGGTCATCGGATCGGCGCAGTTGCCGATGACCGTACCAATCGGTGCGCAGCACCGATTGGCGTTAATTCAGACGCCGCGGCCATCTTTGCCGCGGTGTCTGATGGGTTAAACATCGACAGCGGGCGGAGCCACCCGCCGGCACTGTTACTTCCGGGTGTTAGCGGCGATTTGCCACTAACGCCTGGCAGCTGTGCGGGGGGGTCGCGGCGCGATCCCCCTGCAAAGCCCCTTAGCGGCCCTGGGATGTACTCATACGCCCAAGGTCGTTAAGGGGTTAAATATTTGCTGATGGCAGAGGATAGGTACAAGGAAAATGCTGGCTCTTTAAATTGTTGAGAAGAAGTGCCAGGGGCCTTGCTAGGCAGTTTTAAAACTGCAGTTGTCCCGAATTTTGTGTGTCTGCTTCACAGATTACTCCGATGAGTACTGCTTGCGGTCCTCTGGAGTATCCGGCTCAGATGGTGTGAGTATGTCATCACGCTTCCTGCCCAGCTTGATGACGCCACGGTGCCTGTGCCAGGAAGAAAATAGAGACCAGCAGGAGCTTCAGGGAACGAGTACTGTTATGTTTTTATTTTTAATATGCCATATTACCCACCTATATCTATACTGGGGGCCTATTACCCACCTATATACTGGTGGCCTATTACCCACCTATATACTGGTGGCCTATTACCTACCTATATCTTCTGGTAGCTTATTACCTACATATATCTACTGCGGGTTATATGACCTACCTATATCTACTGAGGGAACCGATTACTCACTTATATCTACTGGAGGCCCTATTGCCTACCTATGTCTATACTGGGGGCCCTATTACCTGTCTAAATCTATTGGGATCCCTATGACCTATCTATATCCCTATCACCTATCTATGCTGGTGGCCCTATTAACTATCTATATCTAATGAGGACCCTATTACTTATCTACAAACTAGGGGGCCCTATTATCTGTCTACAAACATGAGGGATCCTATTATCTATATACCTACTGGGTGACCATATTACCTATATATTTATATACTGGGGTAGCCTATTACATATATACCTACCTACTGGCGACATATAACCTACGTAGCTACCTACTGGGAGGTAGGTAATAAGGGCCTAAAAAGGAACAATGGGTGACTCCCCATCTCCCACCGCAGACATCTGTCATTTCTATTATAGAAAAGCCAGTTGCTATGGGGATGAGGCATCACCATGCTTTCCTGTATAAACCCCATTAGACAGGGAGTTATATAAACCCTCCAGTAGGTAGGTAGGTATGTAGGTATATACAGCGCCGTCTCTTCCATTGGGCAGGGTAGGCGGTTGCCCAGGGGTCCCAGACACTCAGGCAGCCGCCTACCCTGCCCAGTGGAGTGACAGCCCCTGCGGCGGGTCCTGGCAGTGCAGGGGGCCCGGACCTGTGCCGCTGTATTTCCTAGGCCGTCAGCCCATAGACTTCCGGCCTAAGAAAATCCAGGAGCAACGTCCCGGCGTAGGTGGCGTGATGATGTCACGCTGCTCACGCTGGAGCGCAGCGGGGATCGCAGAAAGGTAAGTAGAGATTTTTTTTTATAGTTTTTTAATCTACTGGGGCCATATCTAAAGGGGAAATATAATAGGGGGCATGTAATGGGGGCCATATCTAAAGGGGGCATATAATGGGGGCCATTTTATAAAGGTGTGCATATAATAGGGGGCCATATCTAACGGGGGCATATTATGGGGAACATATAATAGTGGGCCATATCTAAAGGGGGCATATAATGGGGAGCATATAATAGGGGACCATATCTAAAGGGTTGGCCATATAATGGGGAGCATTTAATAGGGGGACATATTTAAAGGGGGGATATAATAGGGGGCCATATCTAAATGGGGCATATAATGGAATACATATAATAGGGGGCCATATCTAAACGGGGCATATAATAGCCGGCCATATCTAAAGGGGGGCATATAATAGGGGGCCATATCTAAAGGGGGCATATTATAAGGGGCCAAATCTAAATGGGGCATATAATGGGATGCATATAATAGGAGGCCATATCTAAAGGGGGGAAGATAGTAAGGGGGCAATATCTAAAGGGGGGGAGCCATATAATAGGGTGCCAAATCTAAAGGGGCCATATAGTCCAGGGGCTATATAAAGGGGGCTGGGGCCATAAATCATACAGGGGGCTATATAACCTACAGGGGGATGTATTTCTTCCTACAGGGGCTGTAAACCTACCTACAGGGGGCAGCATATCTTTCTTCAAAAACCTGTATACCTACCTACTGGGGTCTAGATACCTACCTTCTAAATGGTGGGCAAAATTACTACCTATTTATTAATGGGGGGCGCCCATAACAGAGGTAGGAATCAGTAGTGAAGTGCTGATAAATTGAGAATTCTAAGATATTTGAGCGTTACATTCTTCAGGGACGAGTTGCGGCCGGGAGAAGTCATCACGGCGGTCTGGATGGAAGGAGAGGAAAAGGGAAAAATAACAATTCAAAGAACAACTGATCAGAGAGGACGTCTCCTGTGAGTCCCTGATGTCAGGGGTTATTTTGCGTCTGTTAGATCAGTGCTGTAGTTACTGTTATGTGAGGTGACCTAATCTGGTGTCTGACCACTCTGTGGTCGTTATATGGTGGTCTTGTAGGTTATACATTTGTTATCGAAGAAGTATATATTTATTCCTGTGAGTGGTTATGTTGGTTGGGGGGGGCGGTTCTCAGCTCTGCCCAGGGGCCCAAAATGCTGTTACAATGGCCTTGGGTATATAGGTGCTGGAAAAGTGAGGATTCTAAAATGTTTGTGTGGTAAATTCTGCAGAGACGAGTCAGGGCCGAGAGAAGACATCTTGGTGGTCTGGGCCGAATAGAGAAGAGAAGGCAAAGTGAACGACTCTGATCAGAAAAGACGTCGCCTGTGAGCCACTAAACGTAACTTCAGTGTAATCACTTATATTTCTTCAGAGTGCCTACATACAACTAGTTTCTACCACTAACTGTTCAGTCGGTGTATGGCGTTAAAGGGGTTGTGCCAAAC
>JAODAL010081128.1:0-12008 GCA_025379985.1 Phyllomedusa bahiana | reverse complement strand
CAATGTTATGTTTTGATATAATAAACGGTATTTTTTGCACCTTTCAATTCACCTGTGGTGAATATGGAATTGCTGTTTTAAGATTTACGTAGATGCTGCGTCAATGAACAATGCTGGGTGCGCAAAAGTCAAAAAAACGTAACGGTTATTGTTTTGGTTTTAATAACGATATTTTTTTGCACCTTTCAATTCACCTGTGGTGAATATAGAATTGCTGTTTTAAGATTTAAACGTAGATGCTGCGTCAATAAAACAATGCTGGGTGCGCAAAAGTCAAAAAACACTTTAACTGTTATGTTTTTGGTATAATAAAACGGTATTTTTTGCACCTTTCAATTCCCCTGGGGTTTGAATTATGGAATTGCTGTTTAAGTTTTTCCCTGGATGCTGCGTCAATTGAACAATGCTGGGTGCGCAAAGTCAAAAAAACACGCAACTGTGTTGTTTTCGTACGATACACGGTTTTTTTTGGCAACAAAAACACTGTGCTGACTACAAGATTGCTGTATTGTAATTTAACTGCAAGGTGGATATATCAACAGTCACAGGTGTAATGGGTAAAATTGAAAATGAACACCCTATCTGAAATGTATACTGATAATAAAAGTGGAGTTTTGCAGCTAACAAAGAGCCCTGCGTTACTAGAAATGAGTGTATCCAATATAAGTTCAGGCTCCCCAATATCCAGGAAATATTTCAATAGCACACTGTTAAAAAATAAAGATATTCCACTACATGTTCTACATAAGTTTTGGGGTAAAACTTTATCCAGTGTTCTTTTATAGATAGACCATGTCTGGGTTCCCCCGCGGGGGCCCCCCCCCCCGCTCCCACCGCCGTGAATTTACAGCGGTAGATGCTGCTTTAAAATTCTTAGCTAACTACATAAAATCTTCAAATCTCTAATCTAACAAAATTTGGGAAAGGATCACAGCTAATAGTAGGGTTTCTCTGTGCAGAAATAGACTAATTTCGCTGACCCTGTTTGTCACAGGCGGGAGCGCAGGTCCTATCCCTATGAGACGGTGAGAGACACTGAGGCTGAAACAGGAAACGCTGTTCTATGTAAAACGAGGTCATGTGATTTTTTCCAGCCAATCGCAACCATACATATCCCAGTCATGACGTCGCACACATATCTCACCCTGCTCTATTCTGTAATCTGATTTGCTGGCCGCCAAAATTAAAATTTCGATCACCATAAAAACCTTGCCGATTTCAACTTTGTCGATAATAATCGCTCAACACTATCCGTATACATTTCAGATTGGTGTTTTTTTTCACTTTGGCGCAGGCCAGCTTTGTTCATAGATCCACCTTGCACTTAAGTTTGAATACAGCAATTTTGTAGTCGCCGCAGCTGTATTGATAAGTGCAAAAAATACCTTTTATTATCCGTATACATTTCAGATAGGTGTTTTTTTCACTTTGGCGCAGGCCAGCTTTGTCCATAGAGCCACCTTGCACTTAAATTTGAATTAAAGCAATTTTTGTAGTCACCGAAAGGGGTATTTGATAGGTGAAAAACTTCACTTTTATTGTCCGTATACATTTCAGATAGGTGTTTTTTTTCACTTTGCCGCAGGCAAGCTTTGTTTATAGAGCCACCTTGCACTGAAATTTTAATACAGCAATTTTGTAGTCACGCGGGTGTATTTGATAGGTGCAAAACTCCACTTTTTTTAATTCCGTATACATTTTTAGATAGGTGTTTTTTTAAACTTTGGCGCAGGCCGCTTTGTTCATAGATCCACCTTGCATTTAAAATTTTTAAAAATACAGCAATTTTGTAGTCACCACAGGTGTTTTTTGATGGGGGAAAAACTCCATTTTTTTAATCCGTATACTTTTCTGATAGGTGTTTTTCTTATTTTTGGCCCTTAAGGAAAGCTTTGTTTATAGAGCCACCTTGCACTTTAATTTGGAATAACCCCAATTTTTGTAGTAAAGCAGGGTGAAATTTGATAGGTCCCAAAATCCCCTTTTATTATCCGTTTTTTTAACATTTCAGATAGGCTTTTTTTTTCACTTTGGCGAAAGGCCAGCTTTGCCCTTTGATTTCACCTTGACTTAAATTTGAATACAGAAATTTTTTTTAGTACCGCGGTGTATTTGTAGGTGCAAAATTCCACTTTTATTATCCTTTTAAAATTTTTTAGATAGGGTTTTTTTCATTTTGGCGCGGGCCCAGTTTTTGCCCAAATTGGGCCCCCTTTTGCCCTTTAAATTTGAATATAGAATTTTGTCGTCACCGCTTTTTTATTTGATGGGTGAAAAAATCCCCTTTTTTATCCTTTTTACATTTCGATAGGCGTTTTTTTATTTTGGCGGGGGGCCAGTTTTTGTCCATAGGTCCCTTTTGCACTTTTTTTTAAATTTACAGAAATTTTTTTTAGTCACCGCAGGGGGGTTTTTTTAATGGGTGAAAAACCCCAAATTTGTTTTGGTTTCCTTTTTTATACCATTTCAGTTTAGGGGGGTTTTTTTTTTCACTTTGGCGAAAGGCAAGCTTTGTTTAAAAAGGGCACCTTGCACTTAAATTTGAAAAAACAGCAATTTTATTCTCACCGCAGGAGTTTTTGGGATGGGGTGCAAAAAATCCCTTTTATTATCCGTATATTTTTTTCAGTTTAGGTTTTTTTTTCACTTTGGCCCCAGGCCAGCTTTTTTCATAGTCCATTTGCATTTAAAATTTAAATTACAGCAATTTTGTAGTCACCGAAGGGGGTTATTTGATGGGTCCCAAAAAAATCCCTTTTTTTATCCGTATACTTTTTCAGATAGGTGTTGTTTTCAATTTGGGCGCGGGCCCAGCTTTGCCCATAAAAAGCCACCTTGCATTTAAATTTTTAAAACCCAGAAATTTTTTTAGTCCCCGGCAGGTGTTTTTAAATAGGGGGAAAAAACTCCATTTTTTTGTCCGTTTACTTTTTCAGATAGGTTTTTTTTTTTAAATTTGGGCGCAGGCAACCCTTTGTTTATAGAGCCCCCTTGCATTTTAAAAATTTTAAAATACAGCAATTTTATTCTCAACGCGGTGTATTTGATAGGTGAAAAAAATCCTTTTATTATCTGTTTACTTTTTCAGAAAAAGTTTTTTTTTCCCTTTTGGCGCAGGCCAGCTTTTTTACATGATCCACCTTGCATTTAAAATTTGGGAATCAGCAATTTTGTAGTCCCCGCAGGTGTATTTGAAAGGTGAAAAAAATACCTTTTTTATCCGTATATTTTTTGGGGGGTAGGTTTTTTTTTTAAATTTGGAAAAGGCCAGCTTTGTTCAAAGATTCCACCCTTTGATTTTAATTTTTAAATACAGCAATTTTGTATTTCACTGGGTGTATTTGATAGGTCCCAAAAAATCCCTTTTTTATTACCCGTATACATTTCAGTAGGTGTTTTTTTCACTTTGGCGCGGGCCCAAAGGTTTTGGGGCCCCCATAGAGCCCCCCTTTGGGCACTTAAATTTTAATACGGGAAATTTTTTGTCCACCGCAGGTGTTTTTAAAATAGGTGAACAATCCACATTTTTTGGGTCTGTTTTAATTTTCAGATGGGTTTGTTTTTTTTCATTTTGGTGCGGGCCCCGCTTTGTCATAGTTTCCCCTTTAAATTTTAAATTTTGGGAAAAACGCAATTTTGTAGTAAACCGCAGTGTTTTTGATAGGTGCAAAAAATTTATTTTTTTTATTACCCGTATAATTTTGAAGGTGTTTTTTTCATTTGGCGCAGGAAAGCTTTGTTTTTTGACCCCACCTTGCATTTTTTTAATTTGAATAATGCAATTTTGTAGTCACCGAAGGGTGTATTTAAAGGGTTTGCAAAACTCCATTTTATTATCCGTAAAACATTTAAAGATAGGTGTGTTTTTCATTTGGGGTTGCAGGACAGTTTGTTCTTAGACCCAACCTTGCATTTAAAATTTTGGAATACAGAAATTTTTGCCCTCACCGCAGGTGTTTTGATAGGTGCCCCCAAATACCTTTTATTTTTGGGTTTTTTTTTAAAAATTTTCAGATAGGGGGTTTTTTTACTTTGGGGCGGGCCAGCTTTGTTCATAGATCCACCTTGAAACTGAAATTTTTTTAAAAAGCAATTTTGTAGTCACCGCGGGGTGAAATTGATTGGGTTTGAAAAAACTCCCCCTTTTTTTTATCTGTATACTTTTTTTTAGATAGGTTTTTTTTTTTCACTTTGGCCGGGCCCAGCTTTGTCCATTGACCACCTTGCATTTAAAAATTTGAATATAGAAATTTTTTTCGTCACAGCAGGTTTTTTTGATAGGTGAAAAAACCCCCCCTTTTAATTTTTTCCTTTTTAAATTTAGATAGGCTTTTTTTTCATTTTGGGCGCGGGCCCGTTTGCCTAGGGGTCAACTTGAAATTAAATTTGAATACACCCAATTTTTTTTTCCCCCGCGGTTTTATTTGATTAGGTCCCAAAAACTCACTTTTTTTTTCCGTATCCCATTTTTTAAAATTAGGTGTTTTTTAAATTTTGGCGAAAGGCCCAGTTTTTTGCCCCTTTTGAGCCACCTTGCATTTAAAATTTTAAATATAGCAATTTTGTTCGAACCCGCAGGTGTATTTGATTTTTTTGGAAATTTTTTTTGGGGTTTTTTTTAAAAAAAAAAAACCCGTTTTACATTTCAGTTAGGGCGTTTTTTTTCACTTTGGCGGGGGGGCCAGCTTTGTCCAAAAGAGTCCCTTGCACTTAAATTTTTGAATACAGCAATTTTTTAGTCACCGCGGTGTTTTTAAATTAGGTGAAAAACCCCAATTTTTTTTGCCCCTTTTTACATTTGGGATGGTTTTTTTTTTTTTCCATTTTGGCGCAGGCAAGCTTTGTTTATAAAAGCCCCCTTTCCCCATTTAAAATTTTGGGAATACGCAATTTTTTTTCTCCCCGCAGGTGTATTTGATAGGTGAAAAAAATTACCTTTTATTATCGTTTATATTTAAGATAGGTTTTTTTTTCCTTTTGGAGCGGGCCCAAAGCTTTGTTCTTTTGGGTTCCACCTTGCACTAAAATTTTTAAATTTACGGGCAATTTTGTAGTCACCGCGGGTGTAATTGATAGGTGAAAAAACTCCACTATTATTATCTGTATACATTTTTGATAGGTGTTTTTTTCCCCTTTGGGCAGGCCACCCTTTGTCCATAGACCCAAACCTTGAAATTAAAAATTTGAATTATACCCAATTTTTGTGTCACCCCCGGTTTATTTAAAGGTGAAAAACCCCCCCTTTTTTATTATCCGTATACTTTTCAGTTAGGCGTTTTTTCCCACTTTGGGGGCGGCCGCTTTGTCCATAGAGTCAACTTGCACTTAAATTTAAATTTACAGAAATTTTTTTTGTCACCGCAGGTGTATTTGATGGGGTGAAAAAACCCCAAACTTTTTTTTTATCTGTATACATTTTTAGATAGGTTTTTTTTTTCCAACTTTGGCCCCAGGCCAGCTTTTTTCCTTTGGGAGCCCCCTTCCCTTTTTAAAATTTTAAATTTTTTTTAATAGAAATTTTGTCTCCCCGCGGGTGTTTTTTGATAGGTGCAAAACCCCCTTTTTTTTTTTTCCGTTTTACATTTCGGGATAGGCTTTTTTTTTCACTTTGGCGGGGGCTTTGCCCATAGAGAAACCTTGCCCCTTAAATTTGAATACAGAAATTTTTTTAATTTCACCGCGGGGGTGTATTTAATAGGTAAAAAAAACTCCTTTTTTATTTTTTGTTTAAATTTAAGATAGGGGTTTTTTTTATTTTGGGCGAAGGAAAACCCTTTTGTTTTTTAAGAGAAACCCTTGCCATTAAAATTTTGGAATACAGCAATTTTATTCTCCCCGCGGGTGTTTTTGATAGGTGAAAAAAAATTTAACCTTTTATTACCCCGTATATATTTCAGATAGGTTTTTTTTTTTTCCATTTTGGCAAAGGGCCCCAGCTTTGTTATAGATCCCCCTTGAAATTAAATTTGAATACACCCAATTTTTTTAGTCACCGCTGTTTTTGAAGGTAAAAAAAATTTCCCTTTTATTATCCTTTATACTTTTTCAGTTGGGTGTTGTTTCCCACTTTGGCGAAGGCCAGTTTTGTTCCATAGAGCCACCTTCCCATTTAAAATTTTTTAAATACAGCAATTTTTGAAAGTCCCGAAAGGTGTATTTAATGGTGAAAAACCCCTTTTTTATTTTTCCTTTTAAATTTCATATAGGTTTTTTTTTTCACTTTGGCGCAGGCCAGCTTTGTCCTTTAGAAGCCCCCTTTTCATTTAAAAAATTTTTTTAACACCCAATTTTGTAGTCCCGCAGGTGTTTTAATAGGTGAAAAAAAATTTCCACATTTTTTGTCCGTTTCATTTCGGTTGGTTTTTTTTTTTTCATTTTGTGCAGGCCGATTTGTTAAATTGATCCCCCCTTTCCCCTTTTTTTTGAATACACAATTTTGTAGTCACCGCGCTGTATTGTTTGGGTGCAAAAAATACCTTTTATTATCCGTTACATTTCAGTTTGGTTTTTTTTTAAATTGGCGCAGGAAATTTTGTTTAGAGAGCCACCTTGTTTTAAAATTTAAATTTAAAAGGAAATTTTTTGTAGTCCCCCGCAGGTGTATTTTTTGGGTTTGCTAAAACCCCAAACTTTTTTACCGTATACATTTTCAGATAGGGGTGTTTTTCCCCTTTGGGTGCGGGGACATCTTTGTTCATTAGATCCACCTTGCACTTAAATTTGAATACAGAAATTTTTGTCCTCACCGCGGGTTTTTTTGATAGGTGCAAAAAATCCCTTTTTTTACCCCTTTATATATTTCGGGTAGGTTTTTTTTTGCACTTTGGAGCGGGCCGGGCTTTTTTCTTGATCCACCTTGCACTAAAAATTTTAAATTTCAGAAAAATTTTTTTTGGTTCACCGCAGGTGTATTTAATAGGTGAAAAACTCCATTTTTTATTATCCATTTTACTTTTTTTTAGATAGGTTTTTTTTTTTTCAATTGGCGCAGGCCACCCTTTGTCCATAGACCCACCTTGAAATTTAAATTTTAAATTTACACAGCTTTTTTGTCCCCACCGCAGGTGTTTTTGATAGGTGAAAAAAAATCCCTTTTTTTTTCCCTTTATACATTTAAAATTTGGTGTTTTTTTCATTTTGTCCCCGGCCAGCTTTTTTTCTTAGAAAAAACCTTCCCACTTAAATTTTTTTAAGCAATTTTTGTGGGTCACCAGGGTTGTATTTGATAGGTGCAAAATCCATTTTATTATCCTTTATAATTTCAGAAGTTTTTTTTTTTTTTCACTTTGGGCGGGTTTCAGCTTTGTCCTTTAGAGCCAACCTTGCACTTAAATTTGAATCCCAGCAATTTTGTAGTCCCCACGGGTGTATTTGATAAGGTAAAAAATTTTTTTTTCCCACTTTGTTTTCCGTATACATTTCAGATAGGTTGTTATTTCACTTTGGCGCCGGGGCCACTTTGTTCATAGATCCCCCTTTGCACTTAATTTTTAAAAATTACAGCAATTTTGTAGTCCCCGGGCAGCTGTATTGATGGGTGCAAAAAAAATTCCTTTTTTTATGGGTATACATTTCAGATAGGTGTTTTTTTCCCGTTTGGGGGCGGGCAAGCTTTGTTCATAGATCCCCCTTCCCACTTTAATTTGAATACGGGCAATTTTGTAGTCACCGCGGGTGTTTTTTGATAGGTCCCAAAAAACTCCCTTTTTTTACCCAAAACCATTTTATAGGTGTTTTTTTTTTTCACTTTGGGCAGGCCCGCTTTGTCCTTTAGACCCAAACCTTGCAAAAAAATTTGGGAAAAACACCCAATTTTTTGTAGTCCCCGCAGGTGTATTTGAGAGGTGGGGAAAACTCCACTTTTATTACCCGGGTTTATACATTTAAAGATAGTTTTTTTTTTTCACTTTGGAGAGGCCGGGTTTGTTCATGTTTCCCCACCTTGACTGTTTTTTTTAAACCCCCAGCAATTTTGTATAAACCCCCGGGGGAAAATTGTTTGGGTGAAAATTTCCCCCCCACTTTTTTTTCCCGTATTCATTTTTTAGTGGGGTTTTTTTTTTCATTTTGGGCGCAGGCAGCTTTGTCCATAGAGCCCCCTTGCCCCTTAAAATTTTAATCCCAGAATTTTGTAGTCCCCCGCGGGGTATTTGGTAAGTGCAAAAAATCCCCTTTTTATTTTTTACGAATAATTTAGATGGGTGGTTTTTTTTTTCATTTTTGGCGCGGGGCCAGCTTTGTTCATAGACCCACTTGCATTTAAAGTTTGAATACAGCAATTTTGTAGTCCCCGGTGTATTGATAGGGGGAAAAAAAATTCCTTTTATTTTTCCGTTTTTAAATTTTCAGATCCCGTGTTTTTTTTAACTTTGGCGCGGGCCCCAACCCTTTTTTCCCTTAGACCCACTTTCCCATTTTAAATTTGAATACAGCAATTTTTTAGTCCCCGGGCAGTTATTGATAGGTGCAAAAAAAATACCTTTTATTATCCGTTTCTTTTCGATAGGTTTTTTTTTTTCATTTTTGGCGCAGGCAAGCTTTGTTATAGAGCCCCCTTGCACTTTAATTTAAATTTTCAGCAAATTTTGTAGTCACCGCAGATGTTTTTTTAAATAAGTCCCAAAACACCTTTTATTACCCGTAAACTTTTCCCGATAGGGGGGTTTTTTTTCATTTTGGGGGGCCCCCCCGGCAGTTTGTTTTTTGAGCCCCCCCCCCCCTTTGATTTTAAATTTGAATCACCCAATTTTGTAGTCACCACGGGTTTGTATTTGTTGGTAAAAAAACCCCACTTTTGTTACCCGTATACTTTCAGATAGGTGTTTTTCCTTTGGCGCGGCAGCTTTGTTTTGATCCACCTTGCATTAAATTTTTAAACGCTTTTTTGTAGTCACCACAGCTGTATTAAAGGGGTCAAAAAAACCTTTTTTTACCCCATCATTTAAAGACAGGTGTTTTTTTTCACTTTGGCAGGCCACTTTTTCATAGAGCCCCCTTGCATTTAAATTTGAAGCCCCGAAATTTTGTGTCACCGCAGTGTATTTGATGGTGCAAAAAATCCCTTTTTATTTCTGTATTTTTTAAAAATAGCTGTATTGCACGTGGGTGGGGCCTATTTTTTTAAAATAGCCAAGTTTAGAAAAAACGATTTTCTAGAAAAATTTTCCGTTTGTCTTTGGCGGGCAAAAAACACAAATTTCTCATCCGTGTAACTTCTGAATAGTTTTTTTTGGGGCTTTTTAATCTCAGTTTGGCGCAGATGCGCATTTGTATGATATTTTGTGAAAATACAATCCTAGTCCTACTGGCATTTGAAACCCCCTGGGAAATGAAGGGGGAACCTTTTTGATTTTTCTTACGGTTCTTCCACCAGCCACATTTCAAAAGTATTGAAGAAAATTTATTTTTAATTTTAAAATTTAATAATTTAAAAAAATTATTTCCCAAAAAAACCCCAAAAATTTTATTTTTTTTTTTTTTTTTTCTTAAAAATATTCCCCCCCTTTTGACATGGAGGTAAGGACGAGAGAAGGGGCCCCCTTTCCCGTGCTGGCGCAACAAGCAAACCGCGGGTCGTTGGGTTTTCGGACCGTCAGGCCTGTCATCGCTGGGGCGGGCCCCCTAATTCAGTAAACGAACAAGTCACCAAACTGTTTTCAGTGGTTAATGCAACCTGCATCCAGCAGTTTTTACCTGCTGTCCTCCAGTCACGGCCACAAAGTCGTCACTGTCATCAGCACCACCCAACATGAAGCGAGGCAGCCCAAAGTCCTGGTGTACCCACCACTGGGGTAATCATTTCTGAAGAAATTTTTCATGAAAAAAAAGCGGTTGGGGTCGAAGGCATTTTAAAAGATCAAGAGGCCAAGGAGGAGATTTTGTCTGCTCTGACGCCCAGTTACTGATCCCATAAAGGGGAGGGAAAAGGAAAACCCAGTCAATGGGCAAAACCCGGGGGGTCGGGCAACGTTTTGCGTGCCTTTGCTTTTAGCCCGCAGCTCCGGGATGCAGAATGTCGGCCCCCAAGTCACCTGTGTTGATGATGATGTTTACGACATTGCGGATCCAACGGGTCTTTTCAGAAAAATTTGCTTCCCAGTGTTTCATCATGGATGAGGAGGAAAGATGGGGTAGTGTCGTACGGGTCCCGCCTCAAAAAGGGGAGAGGGGGTCGCAGGTCCGCTGAGATGATTCTGCCAGCCACGGTCAGCGGAAACCCCCCCCTCGCTTACGCCGTCAAAAAGGTCCGGGACCTTGACCGGGGCCCTTTTTTGAGCAAGCCTCTGATTCACCCAGCGTGTCTTTCTTGTTTTCCCCGTAAATGCATCAGTAAGGCAAGAATTTTAGGTGTTTAACACCCCCAACAGTCTATACAGCGTGAATCATGGTTGAAAGGAGGAACACTTGGCAAAAAGGCCACACCGATCCGGGCTTCCAACCCCTGTCACACCCTCTGCTCCGCCTCCCCCCTCCTCCCCACACCAAAGCTTTTCCTCAGCTGCCCATGTCTCTCGGTCATGATCAGGGATCAGCCTGCTTCTGCCTCCACCGTCGCCCGAGTCCCACCAGCACCCCCCAGAGACCCACCTACCCCTTCTTTTTGCCATTTTTGACGATTGCACGCCATAAGAGGCCAGTCTAGCAGCCAGCCTTCTGTCTTCCGGTTTGGGAGCAGAGAAACATTTTAAACCCCCCAAAACCATCCCAAAAAAAAAGCCGAAGGGTCGGCATTGCCGGGCATTTGGTTTGGGAAATTTTGGGCCTTTCCGTCTGGTGGATACAGATGGGTTCCACCACGCATGGCCTTGCCTGCCCCCAATAAGATGCCGAGCAACTTTCTTTTGCCAGAAAACCTCCCGCCCTGGCTCTAGGGTCGGTGCACGCTCTTCAACACCGCAGGGGTGGTCTGGCTCTTTCCCCCAAGGTCCTCTGGTGGCATCCCGTGCCCAGGAAAACCAGGCCGTGTTGAAATAATCGTCTTTGGAGACCGTTCCACACACTGGTAGGAGCTGTGGACGGCTCTCCGCAAGAGACCGAGCGCGGCTGGTGCCAAGAACCTTTTGCCCGAAGGAGGTGGCATAAAGGGCGAATCTCCCCGGGCCCCCTTAGATCGGAAGGCTGGGCACATCCCCTTTCCGGCACATGTCATGAAACCCCGTATCCGAGATTTTTTAAAATGCTACCCGGGGCTGGGGCGCCTGCTAGGGAAAGGGTCGAGGTTGAAATTTGCCTTCCGGTTCGCACCCTGCTTGTCCCGCCTGGCTGCGTTTCAGCGTCAGCTCTGCCTCCCATCAACCCTCTAATTGTTGACTTGGCAACACGTGGAAATTCCCCCCCTCCCCATGCTCCCCCGATTGTGCAACGGAATCCATTTTTAAAAGTACAAAATGAACATGGCCTGAAAGCATGGGCGGACCTTGGGGTGTTGAGGGCCCCAGAGTGGAGGCAGGTGAAAGAGCTCTGCCCATCCCTTTCCAGTTTTTAAAAAGCCACCCAAAGTGGTCAGCGCAGCAATGCCCTTGTCAGCATGAGCATTGTGGTGATCTTTGTTCGGAACAATCGTTGGAAAATCTAAACATCAGGTCCCACACGAGGGAGGAACGGGCACGATGCGGGGCACGGAGCCTTTCTCTCCGTCAATCCACAAGGTCCACATTTCACAATTTTTTCGTCTTCATTAGGGAGTGGTTCGGGGTCCAGGGATGCAAGGCGGGCATCAGCTCTGGGGGATCATCGAGCAAGTCAGGGGGTGTGTTTTAAGCTGTGCCGGAGGAAGCGGAGGGGGAGGGATTTCCTAACACCGCGTTACCCGACGTCCCTGCCTTGGAAAAAGGTTGGGGCGAATTTGAGGCGGGAAAAGGAAGATGAGGGGAAAATCAGTTTGCTAGTGACCTCGCCCCGAGGCTTGGGAAATCAAGGCTCCATCTCTACTGAGTCTTGGGATGTCCCTTTCCTCCAAAAATGATCCTCGCATTAAGGCCATCAAATGAACAACATAACTGGGGGTT
>JAODAL010081127.1:0-12008 GCA_025379985.1 Phyllomedusa bahiana | reverse complement strand
GCCATCAATGTAAGTCCCGAGACTTACGTATCTAAAAGAAAAATATCTAAAACACCAAGTCTCGGCCCAGGAGTTACGTATATACCGCCAGATCAATTTAGACCAGAACCGCAGTACAACGAAGGCGCCAAGAATTTTGTCAGCATTATATATTCTATAAAGCCCACAGTGGACTCGCCTATCACTCAACTGCCAAATGGCACAGGCTGGTCGCCATAGTGACTCTTGCTGGGAGATCACATTATACCTTGCCATTTGTCCAGTAGAGGTCAGTGTAATACCACTCTCTTAGGAGAGATCTGTGTCTTGATACACAAATCATACACTTAACCCAGTTTCAAATTATCTGACGCCCACACACACTCACAAACAAGATCCTCACTCCTGCAAGATAGTTGCACCTGCTTAACACGCATCCACATCCAAAAACCCACACACACTTACCCAGGCCTCACACAGGCTTATTTGCTAGAAAGCCCACATTAGAGACCTTATCACACTGACATCAGCTGCGGGGGGAGTGAAGCGAGTGGGCTATATTGATAATGTACTGAAACCTACTGTAATGCACCTGTTCAATGTTACTATAATCTAAATACGTATGACCTCCCATGTGACCAACTAAATGTCTAGATAGAACCGCCACATATAGCCCGCGGGTTGTTTTTTCGCTGTCTTTCCCCCACTATAGAGCATGGACAAATATATTCAGAGGAACCAGCCTGACAGAGTGACCAGATCTAAAGCACCGCCATCTACTCCACAGAAAAACACGGTCGCCAAACCTTCTAAGCTGCAGGGAACTCAGCAACCTACCACACCAAATAGCCAGCCGCCTAACATGACCCACGCGTCCTTCTCACAAAAAAAAGGGGGACCCGATCCAGACCCTCATAGTCTGGCGGCATCTCCTCCAACGGACAGTATGGAAAACATGACATCAATAGACACGATGGTACAAGCGGTGTCGCATGTATTACTGCCGGCCTTTGACAGGCGATTTGATCTGCTTCAAGCATCAATCAATGCTGCCTTGGCACAAATATCCACAAACTCCCAAAAAATAGCCGACTTGGAGACTAGAACCGCTACAGCAGAAGAAGACCTAGCCAGGCTGGATACCGCAGATGTTTCTCACCAGACCACAATTGCTGCCCTCTCAGCAAAACTAGAGGACTTGGAGAATAGAGAACGCAGAAACAATCTACGTTTTATAGGGATACCGAATCAGTTGGCCCCGAAAATCTGGCAAAATATCTCACTAACGACCTGATGTCTGCCCTAGAGGTGGAGACACCTCGTGACCTGCTCCAAGTAGAGAGAGTCCAAAGAATGGGAGGCAGGATGGATCCGGGCGGTAGACCCCGCCCCGTAATAGCTCGCTTCCATAACTGGACAGTGAAGGAAAAGATCCTAAGGGCATACTGGCAACAAAGGGACTTGAGGGTCGGCACTGAGAAGATACTGATCTTTCAAGACTTCTCGACACAAGTATCATTAAAACGGAAGGCTTTCCACCCAGTCTGCAGATTCCTACATGAAAATAACAGAAAGTTCCAATTGCTCTACCCGGCAAAATTGAGGGTTCTGGAGGAGGCAGACAAGTCATCTATGACTCACCGGAAGCGGCTGCACAGCGCTTCTTGAGGGGAGAGGAGGCGAACTAACCTGTCTCTTCACAAAAAAGGCGGTTCTACAATAATAGCCATAGTGGCTAAATAAGACCAAGGAACTCACGATGCTTCTCTCATGTTAACACGCTAACCGAAATATGTTTCGAGTTCCTTGAGCCAATGCGCAGGTCACATGGGTTGTCCTTTGCATGATCAAATGCTTGTTCACTTTGTGTTTATCTTAGAATGTGTTTGGAGGGCTGGATGCCCATTGTTCACACTGCCCTACCAAGGGCTAATAATTGACCTAGATTGCTCCTCTGGGTCGGTTGCCTCTTGTCAAACCCCCCCCACCCCACCCCCCGTGCGCATTTCGCTGATGGAATGGGCGCTCGCTGGTATGCCTTTTTCTATCATCACTTCGAGACAAGATCTTCCTGCGTTCTCCATTAGAGACACAGGATGAGTACAACAGAACCCCCATTAAGGGAAGAGCTCGGTACATCCTCATTTAGTATAATATCATGGAATGTGGATGGCCTTAATACACCGGAAAAAAGAAGGAAAATTCTAAGGCACTTGAAGAGATTAAAGGCAGACATCATCTGTCTGCAGGAGACCCATTGGAGGGCTGGAAATTTCGTTCCGCTAAGGGCACACTGGCTGGACCCCCCTGTGGTGGCAAATTATAAATCTAAGATGCGGGGAGTTGCCATATACTTCCGAACAGGCCTAGTACAGGAAATATTAGAACAATTTGTAGACGAGGAAGGGAGATTTGTTTACTTGCGCATCTCTATCGCCAACAAAATCTACTCCCTATTAAATATATACGCCCCGAACGCCCCAAATGGGGAATTTTACTCTGGCCTACTAACTTTCCTTCTGCAGAGGGAGCATCCGAACTTAATTGTTATAGGGGATTTCAATGTGGCCCCAGATCCTACCGTAGACAGGTCACATAACTTAAATGCAGATAGGACGCCGCCAACGGGCCATGCCTTTCATCAACTAGTGACAGAGCTCGGGGTATATGACCACTGGCGGATGGTGAACCCCACAGATAGATCCTATACCCACTACTCATCAGTACATAAAACATTTTCCAGAATAGGCTTAGCTTTGACGTCCACCTCATTATACTCTGACGTTCTAGATACCAAAATTTCACCAATTATGATTTCAGACCATGCTCCCATTCAGTTGACCTTAAGAAGCGCGATCCCCACTCAAAAAATTAGAACATGGTCCTTCCCCAAACACCTCTTTCAATCGGATGATTTTAAAAATTTTCTGACCATACAATGAAAACAATTCGTACAAGACAATGCAATACATAAAAACGACCCCGCTCTAATATGGCTCACCGCGAAAGCTGTGTTACGTGGATATATTATTAACCATGTTAGCATGCAGAGAACCAAGACAAATAAACACTTCCGTGAGCTCTATTCTAACCTCACCACCTGCCAGAACACATACATTCAATCACCCTCAGACCTTACCAGACAAAAGTTTAGGGAAGCCCAAGATCTAATAAACACTTTTCTCCAGGGTCATGCCAAATAGCACACTGACTCGGAACGGCACCACTTTTACAGATGGGGCAACCGGCAGGGCAAACTGCTGGCCAATCTGACACGACCATGGAAGCCGAAACCCCCAATTGTGGCAATTAGATGCCCAGAATCCAGGGAGATTCTCAGAGATCCCGAAAAAATTGAGCAGGCTTTTGTCTCATACTTTGAAACACTCTACAGTGCCTCCCCATACAATAAGGACACGGTAGACTCTTTTCTGGAGACGATGTCAATACCAGGCATCTCTGCAGAACAGAGGGCATTTTTGGAGGGAGAAATCAGTGAGGAAGAGGTGCGGGCGGCCAATGCCTCTTCAGCAACCGGCAAAAGTCCAGGCCCAGATGGCTTCTCGGCCGAATTTTACAAAATCATGGCCTTAGACATAACCCCCCACTTGACAGAGCTGTATAACGCAATTTACAAACAGGAGACAATGGTAGATTCGTTCTTCGATTCCAAGACAATTCTCTTATTAAAACCGGGATAAGACCCTCTCTCCATATCCGTATACAGACCCCTCTCATTGTTAAACAATGATTACAAGTTGTTGGCAAAAATGATTGCCACTAGGTTCCAACACTTTATCCCCTCCATCATTCACCCCTTCCACTCAGGCTTCGTGGCCGCGAGACACTCAACAAGGAATGTCAGGGTGGCATCAACGGCCATCTTAGGAGGCCAAGAAGAAAGTCACCCAGTGTCCATGCTACTCCGCCTAGACGCTGAAAAAGCTTTTGATAAAGTCGCCTGGCCGTTCCTTGATGCCACCCTGATAAACCGGGGATTTGGACAGACATTCTTACATTTTTTGAATCTCCTACACACAAACTCCACAACCTCCATTGCTGTCAATGGAAGACTCCCACACATTATAGATCTGTTTAGGGGCACCAAACAGGGTTGCCCGTTATCCCCCATCTTATTCAGCCTGGACCCATATCTGTACCACATCACACAAACCCCCAAGTTCCCGGGCATCTCTAAGGACGGCCACGAAATTAAATTATCAGCTTATGCGGATGACCTGCTACTCTTGATCTCGAATCCCGAGAGACACTTGGGAGCCCTCCTTGAAGAGATCCGAGAAAGGGGAAGCTTATCGGGCTACACAATAAACATAGACAAAAGCGAGGGTATGCTATTAAAAGGACCAGCCAAGCCGGCATGGACCTCGGGGCACCAAATCAAATGGCAACCATCCAACATTAAATATTTAGGAGTAAGACTTACCCTTCAACCATTACAAACCTATACAGTTAACATTACAAATTACATTTCCGCCCTACAAGCCACTTTAAAATCATGGGAACACCTCCCATTGTCCTTCATTGGAAAGGCGAATCTCCTAAAAATAATCGAAATACCCAAACTACTTTATATATTCCAGATGCTACCCATATACCTTAAACCAAGAGAGGAAAAATTTATTAATGTTCTATTTAGAAAATTCATATGGGGAGGCAAAAGGGCCCGTATTCCGTATCACATCCTGCAACAGAATAAATTAAACGGGGGGCTGGGATTCCCCAACATCAGGTGCTACAATTTAGCTGCATTGGGAAGATACATCACCGATTGGTTCCAACAGACGGAATCGTTCACATACCCTTACCTGGATGGATTGTTTCTTCCCAACCTCTCATTAACGAACTTCCTGCACACTCCGGTTGGCAAGCTCCCAATAAATGGCATGCATGGCAGAAAAGCAGATCTCTTCGCAACCTATCTCCGAACTTCTCAAGATTCATACCCTTCACACAGAATCCGGACTTCCAGGCGGGGACACCTCATGGTGTGTTCAGGAGTTGGCAGCGGATGGGCATAACGAGTATTGAGCACTTTGTAGATCCCCGGTCTAGGAGGCCTTACCCATTGGAAACCCTCTCAACCATGCACCCAGAAGTACAGTTCCCGTTTTTTAACTATATTCAGGCATTAACATATGTCAACACAGTTGTTAAACACTTCCCGGAATCGGAATGGGACCAACATTTTCCCCATATTATAATTAACCCCCCAACAAGACGCGCGCATCACTCTACGATTTACAAATTCCTAGTTAATGAACTCGAGTATGAAGGATCCCAAACACAATTAGCAAAGTGGGAAACTCAAGACTCTGCCTTAACTCCAGAGCTTATACTAAAGGCCATAGCAGACTCAAATAAAATATTATCCTCAGCTCGTTACATGGAATTAACACTTAAGACAGTACATAATGCATATTTAACCCCAAGGAAGGGATATAAAATGGGGATTTATGCCGCAAACACCTGCTTTAAATGTGGTTCGCCGGACGCTGACATGTATCACTGCATATGGTCATGCCCACGGATTCAAGAATTCTGGTCAGAAATATCACAGCATATACAGGCTCGTCTTATCCCAGAGTTTGCCATATCCTCCCCATGGGTAATTTTTGGTTACACCGACAGAGAAGACCACAGACATACCAACACAGAAATAAAACTGCTGCATATGCTATCTGCGGCAGCACGAAAGGCGATAATGCAGGTCTGGGTCCAGCCGGTGTGCCCTCCCATGGGCCTCTTCTTAGAGAAATGTTTCCATTTATTGAAAATGGACTGGATAGACACCATGCAGAGAAAGGAAAAGAGAGTAGGGAAATTTTTCACCCTATGGGGGACAGTGATTGAAACCCTACCTTTATCTATCAAACTGAAACTCTATTCTTGCTTTGGGGAAACGGAATGGTACATGTCCCAACAACTGGGGGGAAACAAGCCCATCAGATTACAGACCAACGATCCTACACCCGATACTCAGGATCATAGTAACATCACTATGGAAGAACCGTTAGTATTACAAATAGAAGGATAACACTTAAATACCACTAACTAAGGCTCCCCTAACGGCTGCTTGAGACTCAAGTTATACCCTTCTGTTTAGCTAAGGAAAATAACATACCACAGTAGGTTCCTGAGCTCTTCAATATACTAGGGGGTTACCCCCATCCACAGTGAACAGGGGGGGGGGGGACCCCGGAAGTCGCCGGAATGCGGGGGGGGCAAGTGGAGAGGCTGCGGAGGATGAAAGGAGCAACTGTTAGTGTCTAGTTGGTTACTGTTACTGGTTTGTTGTAAAGGATATAACATTGCTAGAGGTCTGGAGGAGCGCTCCAGTTCACCCGGCGGGACGAGTACAGCCAAATTACTGATCTCACTTATATGTTCCAAAACATTAATAGTCATCACCTAGGGAGAAGACTAACTGAGACAAGGGTAAAAAGCCATTTGTGTCCTAACGAATGCTTATGCGGAGGACATCACACTAAAGGTAGCAGGCGGGTTGATAGACAGTAGGATGGGAGAGGTGCTGTGAAGCAATACCCTATATAACCCAAAAATCCGCATATTTGGAATCACGACAGAAGATACCAACACATAAGTCCCTTGCCGGGGAACTGGGATGCCAACGGAGACTGTCTGAAAATAGGCTATATGACAAACGTGATGTATATTTAATAAGGCAATGCAAGATGTTTCTTTACTAATGATGTAATGCCGAACATAGAACAGGAGAAGTTGTATGTTTATGTTTATTGTAAACTGAAATAAACACAGTTTTAAAAAAACAAAAAAATCGTTAATGGCCTTTCTCTGTTCATACAGTCGGTCCAACCTGTGCAGGCTGGAATTCCAACATGTGGAAACATCGCATATCAGAGTGTGTTGAGGGAGGCCGTTCTGCCGCTGCAACTCGAGGAGGATGTTCCTGGCTTTGTAGGAATGGATGAAGTGCATGCACAGTTTCCTGGCCATTTTCAGAATCTTCTGAAGATTGGTGGAAGACTTCAGGAACCATTTCACAACCAGATTGAACACATGCGCTATACAGGGCACATGGACCATCCCTCCTCGGTGCAGCGCGGACACCATGTTCCTCCCATTGTCCGTCACCAGGGTTCCGATTTGCAGTTGGTGCGGAGAAAGCCACACATCGATTTCTTGCTGCATGACGCGGGCAGTTCCTCCCCTGTGTGACTTCGTTCATCGAGGCAAGCCAGGTGTAGAACTGCGTGACACCGCTGTGCCCTACACATGTGGTATGATGGAGCAGTACTTGTGGAGGCTGAGATGGTGGTGGTGGTGGAGGAGGCGGACATTGGCGCAGGAGCCGCAGTTTGACAACGTGGAGGAGAAAGCGGTGTCTCCTGTCCAAGTTGTTGGTGTGCCTGGGCAGAAAGCACATTCACCCAGTGGGCCGTAAAGGACATGTACTGGCCCTGACCGTAGTTACAGCTCCAGACGTCCGCGCTGCCATGCACCTTGGAACAAACCGATAAGCTCAAGGACTGGCCCACCTTCTGTTTTACATATTTATGAAGTGCTGGTACTGCCTTTTTGGAAAAGAAATTACGGCTTGGAACTCTCCATCTCGGCTCGGCACAAGCCATTAGTTCTCTGAACGGTGCAGAGTCCACCATTTGGAAAGGGAGGGACTGCAGTACCAACAACTTGGACAGGAGCACGGTCAGCTTCTGCACCTTAGGATGGTTGGACACATATTGTTGTCTCTTTGCAATCGCCTCGCTGAACGACTGCTGGCACCATGAGTAGCGAGGAGCAGGAGCATCTGGACCGGGAGATGATGTCAAAGAGAAACAGCTCCCTTCTGCAGAGGTGGTGGAGCCTTGACTGGCTGCAATGGCATGCATGCCACTGGGCGTTGCTGCTGCTGCTATTGCTGCGGCGGCAGGATGGACCACCACATCTGAGCCACATTTCTCCCAGTCCACCGGATGGTGACGCTGCATGTGTTGATACGGGGCCGTGGTGCCAACGTTAGCTCCCTGGCCACGCTTCACTTTCTGCCCACAGATTCTACATATACCCATATTCGGCTCCTCCGGTGTCTTAGCAAAGAACTGCAACAGCGCCGAGTAGCTGATTTTACCGCCAACGCTCCGCACTGAGTGACTACTGCCACCGCTGCCTCGCTGAGCCCCTGTGCCGCTACTTTCTTGGACCTGCGAAGCGGGTTTTTTACCCCGTGGCCGCTTTGCGCCCGACCTCACACTGCTGCTATCCTGCTGACTCACGGCCACACAACCCACTTGCTGGCTGCGCCGCTGCCTGACGCGCAAGCTGACGCCCTCTTCTCCTGACGATGATGAAGCCCTTGTCTCACCCGGCTCCCAAGTGCGGTCGGCTACATCATCATCTATTTGTGTTTCATCGTCACTGCTGTCCTCATCACCAGTCTTGGTATGCAGAGGCTGACCCCTCACAACATGACCTCCCATGCCACTCTCCACATCTATACTTTGCCGCCTACTGCAAGAAGCAGGGGATATTGGCCCCATTTCTTCGCTGCCAAGTAGCTGCTGACTGCCCTCCTCAAATTGTTCATCCTCGCTATATAGTGGCGCTGAGCCCAGACCACATCGTAGATCTCTGGCTGAGGGACACGGATGGGACAGAGACGGGTTGAGAACAGGTGAGGGCCGCTGACCCGCTCCGGGCCATGCCAACTAAGGGTTGTGTCTGACGTTCCCACCGACTCTTGGCTGGGGTTGTCAGATGTCATCTGGGAGGAAGTGGATGACCTAGTCAACCAATCAAGAACCCTTGGGTTGCTAGTCAGCACACGGCCGCTAGATGACATCGGCAGTTGTGGCCTCATCGAGTGACCCCTGCTGCGACGTCCCCTTGCTGTGCTGCGACCTGGGCCTGCTCCAGGAATGTTTGTGCCACTGCCACTCACAGGTGAAGAGCCTGCCACCTCTCTGTCTGACATACTGTTTGTTCTAAAATGTACAGACACTGTTTGATGAAGATATGTGTATATGATAAATACACAACCTGTATTTGACTCCAAATGAACCCACTAAGAAGCTTGGGTAACCATTGGATATAAATTGCGCTCCACAAATGGGCAGGAAAAATTTACTTGTATGTGCCGTTCAAAAACTCTGTGTATTTTACTGAATATAAAAGCACAAACAGGCTTAATTAACCTTCGGATATGAATTATGCTACAGAATTTCTTCTGCAGAACAACGCTTAATTAACCCCTGGATGTAAATTGCGCAAAAGAATTGAGCAACCAAAAACTACCAGCTTTATAGTGTGTTACAATGGTGTGTATTTTACGCTACACAACAAGAGAAAAACTTGTAATTAACCTTCGGTTATGAATTATGCTACAGGATAAATGTATTTTTTGGCGGTGAAATAAACGTTTTCTTTTAGTCACCACAGCAGAAGAACAACGCTTAATTAACCCTGGATGTAAATTGCGCAAAAGAATTGAGCAACCAAAAACTACGAGCTTTGTAGCAGGTTACAATGGCGTGTTTTTTATGCTAAACAACAAGAGAAAAAATTGTAATTAACCTTCGCTTGTGAATTATGCTACAGGAAAAATGCATTTTTTGGCGGTGAAATAAACGTTTTCTTTTAGTCACCACAGCAGAACAACGCTTAATTAACCCCTGGATGTAAATTGCTCAAAAGAATTGAGCAGCCAAAAATGAAGTGGTATTTGTATTGTAAAAATACTGTTTCTTTAAATGAATACAAAGGAACAGGCTTAGATCACTTTGGATATTCAATGTGCTGTGAGCAGATAGCATTAAAATGTATATGCAGCTGCACTGGACACACACTGGACTTCAGATCCAATACCCCACAAAATCAAAAATAGAACATTAAGAGAAGCAGTCTCTGAGACAAGCTGAGACACCCACCAAAAATCTCTGTATAAAAATTAGTTATTTAGTATCAGCTACCATAAGCAGCCGCGGCAGCACCTTCCCTAATCAGTACAGTGAGAGCGGTATGAGCTCCCAGCGTCGCGCCCGGACTTATATAGTGCGGTGACGTCACAGAATCCCGCCGGTCTCTGATTGGCTTCATCTCTGCATATGTCATGTAGGCTATGCCCTTCTTCCTCCCAGAGTTCTTTGCCCCATGTAACGCCATGTGCTCGCAGCCATTTTATCAATCAAAAGCACACTTCGTTCACGCGAAGTACCCCAAACTTCGACTTCGTTCCGAACCGAAGTTTTCCTGAAATTCTAAACGAATTCCACTTCGTTAGAATCGATTCGCCCATCTCTAGTGGTGATATGTGATCATGATGTGGCGGTATTGTTTAGTCACTATATGTTGGTGATATGTTGTTATGATGTAGCTGTATTATTTGATCTTTGTAGTGGTATCATTGATAATATTAGTCTTAGTTTGATCAGTAACAGTACGGTGATATTTTCTCCATATATATTGGTATTATGTGGTCATTGTATGACCATTATATAGAGATATCATCCATAGAACTTTGTCTTACAGCTATTTGTATGGATCTCTGTATATACAATACATTATTTTAATTAATTACATATTCATAGACTCCAGTAACGGTGCTGTGCTGGCATTGGTCTGCTGGAGAGGGCGGGGTATGATTCTGTTAGGTGGGGCGTGGTTAGAGGTGTGCCCTGGTGTGATGTTATGAATCAGTGTAGTTAGAGGCATATCATCATGTATTTGGATGTGGTTGGAGATGTGGCCTGATGTGTCCCTCCCTATTTGTGTTGCTGTAAAGGCTGAGGATAGCTATAAAAGCAAAGTGCCAAAGAAATTTCAGCACAAATTCCGCAGATGTCAAGAGAAGTCATGTCAACATTGTCTGACAGACAAGAAAGGGAAGGAGAATTTCTAAAATTAGAGAAGATGTCTCATTTGAGTCAATGGATTTAATGAAGGCATGTCACCTCTCATAATAAATACTTGTATTGCTCATTAGGCAACAATTCTGGAGTATCTTTATTTAGAGCTACAGTTGTATTGAGATTTCCCTCATAAGTATAAGACCTGCCTTACACATTTTTTTCACGCAATTAATTTTAACTACGGAGCTACAGTTGTAGTACAAAGCAATACATTAAGCTACATGAAATATTCTGGACTGTAGCTAATAGAGATGGGCGAATCGATTCTAATGAAGTGGAATTTGTTTAGAATTTCAGGAAAACTTCGGTTCTGCACGAAGCCGAAGTTTAGGGTGATTCGCAGGAACGAAGCGTATTTTTTATTGGTAAAATGGCCATGAGCACATGGCGTTACATGGGGCAGAGAAATCTGGGAGGAAGAAAGGAACACCCTCAATGACGTGTGCAGACATGAAGACAATCGGCGGGCTTCTGTGACGTCACTGCCCTATACATACGGACGCCATCTTAAATCCTCACACTTGGTCCTATATACGCCTAAATAGCATCTGGTTTTTCTGTAGGGTATTTCATACCAAAAGCTTAATTTATCTTCTTGATTGTGCGGTAATTTGGACTAAAATACAGGGTGTCTGTATTTTTTGGTCCTCTATACGCATAATTTACATCTGGTTTTCTGTATGATATTTCATACCCAAGGCTTAATTTAACTTCTTGATTGTGCGGTAATTTGGACTAAAATACAGGGTGTCTGTATTTTTTGGTCCCATATTCGCCTAATTTACATCTGGTTTTTCTGTACGACATTTCATACGCAAGGCTTAATTTAACCTTTTGATTGTGCGGTAATTTGGACTAAAATACAGGGTGTCTATACTTTTTGGTCCCATATACACACAATTTACATCTGGTTTTTCTGTACGGTATTTCACACACAAGGCTTAATTTAACTTCTTGATTGTGGGGTAATTTGGACTAAATACAAGGTGTCTGTATTTTTTGGTCTCATATATGCCTAATTTACATCTGTTTTTTCTGTACGATATTTCATACACAGGGCTTAATTTAACCTCTTGATTGTGGGTAGAGATGGGGGGAATTTTTCTAACAATGGAATTCATT
>JAODAL010081126.1:0-12008 GCA_025379985.1 Phyllomedusa bahiana | reverse complement strand
ATAAAAAAATGGGTAAATCTCTCATGGAGCATTGATGTGTTTTTTTTTTTTTTTTTTTTTTTTTTAAAACATACTCTGGTATAGTGAATACATATGGTTATCCGCTTTCCCTTACTTTCATCGATTTTTCTAAAACCATTAACTAGGAACCGTAGACAGAGCAAAAGGCCAATTTTACACAAGCGAATTAGGAAATGTCCGTAACATGCATCCACAATACAGATGTATCACAGGTGTATCATAAATTACACGAATGGGTATTCACTTTGAAAAATTTACAAACTAATGCTGACAAACTGGTACAATATAGATCACATATGAATGCATTAATGTTTTTATCATTCTCCATAAACTTCGATGGGAGTTTTCCTCTCCATAGAATACATAACAGTAGTGCATGTTACATTTTTAAAATTCATGCAAAATTCATATGTCGGTGTGAATAAACACAGATTCCCTTTAGCTCCTTATTACAGACAGCAAAAGAAAATGAATAGCATACTAGTAAGTAAAAAAATATGTTTGCATGAAAGCAGCGTACTACTGTATAGATCACAGGTGTCAAACTGCGGCCCTCCAGCTGTTGGGGAACTACAACTCCCATCATGCATTTATATAGTCTATATCAGTGGGCATGATGGGAGTTGTAGTTCCCCAACAGCTGGAGGGCCGCCAGTTTGACACCCCTGGTATAGATCCTTCCTATAGCTGAACAGAAATCTGGAATAATGTAGAGTTACTTGATTTCTGTCCGTATATGTCAGGCATCCTCAAACTGCGGCCCTCCAGCTTTTGGGAAACTACAACGCCATCATGCATTTATATAACCTAGAACAGTGGGCATGATGGGAGTTGTAGTTTCCCAACAGCTGGAGGGCCGCAGTTTGAGGATGCCTGGTATATGTAGAAATCACAGTACCACAGATGTTGGTGACCACCGGTTAGGGTACATGTGGGCATTTTGATAGTAGACTGAAATCTTTCTATGTGGATTTGATTGCGCAATTAATTTTTTTGCACTCCATGCTGATTGCCATTTACACATCTAATTACAGTATCCTCAATAATAACCATATGAAGAGACAGATCACTGCCTCCCACAGTATCAGCATGCTTATAGCTTTCTGCTTTGAATATTCTTATGTATCAGTTCTCCTATCTCTGCTGACAGAAAAACTGATGATATCCAAGATGATCAGCATATGCAAATTAAATGCTATAAGACGCTTATACCCTAGTCAAATATACTTCTTGTCTGTACTACAAAAGTAATCGGATTGATGGCTTTTCAATAACAAATAAGGGGCTGGCTATATCAGGTTTCATTTGTATGTTTAGCATGTGCAATGGGAAAATGTCTGGTATAGCCATCAAACTTACCTATGCCATAGTAGTAAACAGTGTGACAGAGGGCAATAGTGTGTCTTTTTGGGCCTCCATCTGGCAATGTACATTGATATACAACAAAAAAAATGTAATAGAGTAGAGCACTGTGATTTATTCATCCTTTAGAGTACAATGAAAAGATAGATATGTTCTTACATTGGGATCCTATGGTTGAAGGATCTGCACAGGCATCTGCTATAGATACCTAGATACCCAGCTTATAGCTGATAGGAGATATGCAATGGCCACTTACTATGCAAATGTGCCACACAGTATATTTGTTATACCTCTGTATGGCATCCATCATGTGGGCAGGTTTAGAGTACAGTCCAGGAGCTTTCCAAGAACAGTTTCTGAAAGCACCTCACGAATGTATTGTGAAAAGCCCCCAGATGTGACAAAGCTTGGTAACTAGTGGTGCACTTTGGAAATGGGTTGGGCCGGCTCAGTAGGACCCAAATTTTGCCGCTGAATAGGAAAAATATGAGACCACTCACCAACCTTTTTCCAGATGGGGAAAAGGTTCGTTTCCAGCCACAAGAAATAGTACCCAAATATTAAAATGACATTGAATGAAAGATTCTTAAAAAGTGCACAACACTGCAATATAGCCACACACTAAATGTATCTACATGAACACACGCTGTTAAGTGGACGAAGGCCATTATAGCACTGTCTATCCTTACAAGACGGGAAACTTTTCTCTTGGCTTTCCTCCCACTGGTAGGAGTGTGCTATAGTAACCGTCTCCAGATGTTTTTACTCTACCCTCATTTCTCTGTCCTTGTACTCTGCAAGGGTCTTAACTTTTCTATATTCATAAGGCTCCCATTTCAACATCCTAGTTTAACCCTTGCAGAGTCCTTATTTCATACTTCACCGTTATGGAGCCTTAGTAATTTTTATAACCCCTTGTGTCCCGTGAAGAGATTTATTGGGTGATCAAAGCCTCTTAAGACATTAATTCATGCAGTTTCTCACAAAAGTGAGTACATCCCTCATACGTTTGCAAATATTTTATTAGATCTTTTCATGGAAAACACTGAAGATATGACACTTTGATACAATGTAAGGTAGTCAAGGTAGTCGGTGTACAGCTTGTATAACAGTGTAAATTTGGTGGGTCTTCAAAATAACTCAACACACAGCCATCAATGTCTAAACTCCCTGGCAAAAAAAAGGGAGTACATTCCTAAGTGAAAATGGACAAATTGTGCCCAAAGTGCCAATATTTTGTGTGGCCATCCTTATTTTCCAGCACTGCCTGAACTCTCTTGAACATAGAGTTCACTAGAGCTTCACAGGTTACCACTGGAGTCGTCTTCTACTCCCCATGAAAAACATTCACATAGCGGGTGATGTTATTGCCCCTAGGTTTCCTTTTACCTTCTATTTGAGGATGCCCCACAGATGCTCAATAGGGTTTTGATCTGGACACATGCTTAGCCAGTCCAGCACCTTTAGCCTAATTTTCTTCACCAAGCAGTTAAATGTTTCGAGGTTTTTGTTTGGGGTCTTCTTTATGTTGAAAACTGCCCTTGCCTGTTTCCTGTTCGACGACTGCTCTGTTTTGGTCCCGTTCACACGGCTTTTGTTGGCGTTTGCGGGGACGGATTTTCGCCCCGCAATTACGCGGCAGCCATCAGCAGGGCGGGGGACCGGCACTCGCCCCCCATAGACTGTCATGAATCTAAAGCGCTACACGCGTAATATTCACATGTCACTTTCTCCCCTGCGGCGGAAAGCGCCGAGCGGGGATGAGCCCACGGAATCCACAGTTCTCTATGAGAACTGTGGATTACCGTAGTTACTGAAAACGGAATTTTGGGGCCCTTCTGCGCGCAATACGGCCGCAGTAACGGCTCCAATCAATCCCAGAATAAGACGTGTGCCCGAGGCCTTAGAATGTCACAGTACATGTTGGCATTAAAGGCATGTTCACACGGCTTAAAATGGGCCGTATTTCGGTCCGTTATTACGCCCGAAGTGCGCCAATTATGGGCCGAAAACGGCCCATTCATTAACGGTAATTCACAGTTCTCATAGAGAACTATGGATTACGTCTCCTCTCCCCGCCCGGCGAAGCCGCCGGGCGGGGAGATAATTGACATGTGAATTTCTAGCCGCAAATACGCGCTGCTAGCAATTCAAGTCAATGGGCCGGCGAAGTGCCGGCCCCCTGCTCAGTCCGCCCGCCTCCGCCCCCCCCGGTCACACGGCGTAATTGCGGGGCGTAATTACGCCCTGCAAATACACCATGTGAACATAGCCAAATGGTTCCCCTGATGAACTATAACTTCCCATAGCCGGTAGCACTCATGCAGCCCCAAACCATGACTCTTCCCACCACCATGCTTGACTGTAGGTAAGACACACTTGTCTTTGTACTCCTCACCTGGTTGTCGCCACACACCCTCGACACCATCTGAACCAAATAAGTTTCGGTCTCATCGGACCACAGGACATGGTTCCAGTAATCCAATTCTTTAGTCTGCCTGTCTTCAGCAAACTGTGGGCTAGCTATAAGAGACATAAGAAGCAGACATTTATTTGACTAGGACTGATGTGTAAAACTAGCTTTAGGAGACAGAAGAAACAGATATAATTTATTAACAAAATTTGAGAGAATGTAGCAATATAATGGTATAAGATGAGAAGCCCTGATTGAATAATAAGTCATTCAAGTAGTGCTTAATCCATGATCAAACCCATTCAGATCGTGTTTCTTATGATAGCAGACTTACACAAAGCGTACTAAGTATCAGAAAGTCTGTGCGGGTGCTTGAGGAATATGACAGCGTTCCTGTTTCCCCCATTGTGACACCTGCAGGAATCTCCCCATCTCCCCATGGACTGCACTATCAACGTAGCTCCCAAAAAGATCCGGGTATTCAACCTGGCGTATAACATGACCTCCGGCCTGATAATCAGGAAATTTTAAAATGAAGGAGAAAATAGGCAATAAAATATAGATTTTTAGAATTGTATGATTTGTATCTGATGATATATCTGAACGCTGATGTAAATGTACATTATTTGTAACTGAATATAATTACCGGATCCTGTATGGGCAGGCACGTCATTCCCGGCCCCAGATCCGAGTGTGTCTATAAACTGAGTGATCGCACAGCACTGTATCCCTGATGAAGGTAGACGCATGAAACGCGTAAGTCTTAAATTGTATTTCACTTCATTAGTGTTTTTTCTGTGTTCATAAACAACCATATTGGTTCCTATGGTCTTAGTACATTTTATGGAAGCATAGAGTAATTTTAAGTATCCCGAGCACCTATAGGGCTGAGATTACAACACTCCTGTTTTTTGATACGTTAACCCATGGAGACCTGTGTGTGCTGGAGTGTCTTGAAAGGTGGCGGCTCGGATGCGTTCTACTTTCAAATCTTCATAATGAGTTGTACCATTCCAGTACAACTCAATTAAGTGAGCAGCAATAGATTGTGATTGCCTATTATCGGTTACTCATTTATCGCACAAGCCGTTTTACGCTCGTCTCTACTTCTGTTCTAAAGCACACGGTGCAAGTGTATATACCAAAGGCCATATGTATGAAAACGGTCTAGGTCTAAAATTCACTTTGATGCCCATAGTAACCAATCGGAGCGCCCCTTTCATTTCCTACAGTGCTCTGGAAAAATGAAAGAGGTGCTCCGATTGGTTGCTATGGGAAACAAAGTGAATTTTAGACCCAATTTTCAGGTGTGGGACACAAATGCATTAAATCTTGTAACACTAATTAATCATATGACACTAGCAAGGGAAAATGGCAAATTGGGCAAAATTTGTCCATTTTTGACTTAGGGGTTCACTCACTTTTGTTACCAGCGATTTAGACATTAAAAGGGTTATCTCACTACATCGGTTCATCTTACCTCAGTCCTGTTTTCTCCATTTCATTTTTGAATTCAGGGGCGTATTTACTTGCTACTACTGGCCTGCAGTGATGAGCTGCTGAGGACACCAGGTCTGTAGCTATACTGACAAGCACTAGCAGCCTATAAGGAGAGACTGAACAGGTCTGGAGCTATAGCGATCTGAGGAGCTGATGCCTCCCATACAAGAGGGGATATCTCAGAATAGGTAGGACACTACTAATGGACACATATTGCAAAGAAACTTGTTTTTGCAAGATCTTTAATATAAAAAACAATCCTTGTAGTGAGACAACCCCTTTAATGACTGTGTGTTAAGTTATTCTAAGGGCAAACCAAATTTACACTGTTATACAAGCTGTACACTGACTACTTTACTTGTATCAAAGTGTCATAGTTCAGTGTTGTCCCATGAAAAGATACAGTAAACATTTACAAAACTGTGACGGGTCACTTAATTTTGTGAGATACTGTATGTCTGGTTAGGGAGTATTTGGTAGAGAAAGGTATTCCAACTAGGTTGCCCTATTCAGGAAAGACCCTCTGGAAGAGGTTCTTGTAGGGACATTTTAGGGAGGTTTTTTTTTTTTTTTTTTTTTTCTTTGCACAAAAAAACCCATATGGATCCCTCTCTCTGGCGCTCTAACTTTCTGGGTAAGAACATTTAAAGTCTTTAATGTTTGTGGCTTTCTTGGGATTGTTAATATTTTATCATTTTTGGCAGACTCTTGAACAACCTTTCATGTGGTCTTTTTGCCTTTTGCGTCATTGTACTTTTTTGTCACTTTTTATTTGAGGGGTGCACAACATTTAGCACCATGCGGGCCCACAGTGCCCTTCCATGGAGGCCTTCACCATCAGGACACAAGCATACTGTTTTTCCCATCTTCATACTTCAGAACAAAATATGGTATTTATCTTTTGACTGCTGCATTCAATTGCTGGTACTGTTATGGTGGACACTGTATAGTGGCATTGGTTTTTAGGGTTTGGGCACTTGTTGGCCTTAGAGGGATATTATATAAAATATATATATTTGATATATATGAAATATATATATATATTTTTATAATTATATTATATATTATATAAAATTTATTATACTTTATGTGTGTGTGTATGAATGAATGCTTTTTTTAAGCAATCCAAAAAAAAACTGTCCCAGAAATTAATTCCAAAGCTACTACAAAAGCAGTCATGTCCTATCCTTTAAGATCTGCCAAAAAAGATGTCTGATCGGATCAACCTCCTTAGAGAAGGAATGAGTTGGAGAGGAGGCTTATATTCTAGAAGGAGGATATAAGGGGTCTATTTTCATTGTACTTTGGGTGCTGTTTCAGAGTACAAAGCAGGGCTCCCCCTCATCCTGGAACCAATAGCTTTCAGCCATTTTGGGTATTTTTAATTAAAATGCCATAAAGATCTGGATGGTGAATACCCTCTAAATTTTTTCTATGGTGTAAATTATTACAATGTAAAATTTGTCTTTCATTACATTTTGGTAGTATAGTTGAGATATTTTAATTGTTATGTTTTAATAATTTTGTACTCATATGTTTGGTCTCTTGTAATGGCGTTTGTAATAAAAACAAAGAAATGGAGTAGCACAACAAGGAACAAGGTCAAAGACCCTTATCAAAAAAAAAAAAAAAAGTGGAAAACCACAGCACCCCCAGCTTCAGTGAAAAAATAAATCTTATTCCAACATGTCCAGAGTGCAATGTTTCGCTCGCACAATATTAGTTTCTCACATCATTATTAGATTTTAACATGTAGGGACAGGTAATTAAAGACTTTTTCTAATTACATTGCTTTGTGGTTTTTTTTTTTTTTTTGGAGGGGGTGGGGTAAAAAAAGATTTTATCTCCTCTTAGAGCACACCAATCTCTGTGCTTACAACCATCTTTCCCTGCTTTGTCCTATCTTTCATTGCTTTAAGCTGCCGTCAGTCACTCAGTCCGTCCGTCAATGGTGAGTCATCTCCTACGGTCTTATATCTAGCTATGGACTTTAAAAGCTTTTCATTTAACTAAGTAAACACTTTAGAGCTCTGCAGTTGACATGAAAAACAAAAATTTAAAAGTTAGCAGGAATAGCTAGCAACAGCAGAGCTGTTGTATCTATCACTGCTACAGCCCACCAACAGCCTGACAACATGTGTGATTCTAAAGCTGACTGTGGCTGGGTGCGCATGTGAGAAAACCTCTTCAACTATTCCTAACTGAGTGATTTGGTTGTTTCCAATTGTTACTACAGATAAAGCATGTACGAAATTCTTTTACCTATACGAATTACATACATTTATATGCAAATATAAACTACCATGTTATGACTCGTTACTTTTTATGTTGCGGTTATTTTTTGTGCCACGGCAAATTTTGGGTTTTGTCGCAGTCTTTGGATTTCTGTAAATGTTCCCAAAGGGAAATAGTGATTAGTATTTTTGAAGCTTCTTCTTCAGAAGCTTCTGATTACCATTACATTTGTTCTAGGTATTGCTCATCTATAGGGATGCCAGCAGGTAAAATTTAGTACATGTTTACCGCATCAGTTCATTCCCATCTGCTGCCCCCGTATGCACAGACAATAGTAAAAAAGGGTTTGTGAGAGTCTTCTTAGGGATCTTAAATGTTAGTAGACATGAAAAATACATATCGGGTAGCTGTATAGTTGTTGTTTAAGACTGCTTTTAAATAAGGACATTTTTAAACCTTTTTATATTATTTGTAACTATTAAAATTGTTGACTAGTAGATCGTATCGTGTTTAACCACGTGTCAAACTCAAGGCTTGCAGGTCGGTCTCATGTTTAGCTTGCTGAAACCTTTTACTGATAAATTAGTCTTGGTGGAATAACACTCTGGTTCAAAAGTGGTTTGGTCAAAGTACTAACAATATTAGAGTTTGAGTTGTCCCGAAAACCTTTAAAAGGTATTATCGCTACAAAGATCATGTCTCGGATTATGGGGACAGTAAAAATAAGCACACTTGTAATTGCTTTGCATTACCGTGTCACTTGGGTTTTGCAGATATGAGCTTTTCTGTAAATCTGTATTCTGTTTCTGCTGGTCGGGGAAAAGCCCCCCGGACGTTTCCCGCCCCTGCGCTGTGATTGGCTGCCTGCACACTCTGTGTTTTCTCCCCTCTAAGCTGTTAAAATCGATAGTGAAACCAAAGACTGCTGGCTCTATACACCCCTCCCAGCTCTAGGGTGAAGGATCTGGGCAATGACTGCCTGTTTAAGTCACAGATCCCTCATATAACACAGTACTATAGAGTCTCCAGGGGCAGAGGGGAGGGGGGGGGGCAGTGTGTATTCCTACAAAATAAAACAGTAACACAGGGCTGCAGCCTGGTAACAGAGGGGAAGGGGGGCAGTGTTCACTTTCCCCAATGTCTCACCAGTTTAGGTGTGTGTATAAAATGCTTATAGCCCAGCAAGGAGCTTGTGGAGTCAGCCTGAAGCTCTGCAGGACATAAGAAGCATGCAGGAGGCTGCAGATCTGTTCTGACCAGACATCCTTCTGCTTTACTGCCTAACTCAGAATGATGATGTCACAGGTCTTCAGTGAGGAGAGACACGCCTGCTGAGAGAAGAGACTCGCCCCGGATTTCAAATTTAATCTCAGAGAATTAGCTGAACAGCACAAACGGTTCAAACGATAAAACTCCCTTTTAAAAGCTGCATGTGTTTTCTGACCTCTAAGAAGCACCTGTAGCGGCCAAATGACCACCTGTGGCAGAAGAACACCACCAGACATCTAGGTCACACCGGGAAACCTTGGGTTAACTTTGGACCAACCTTAACTTTGCAGTTCCCCAAATATTGTACAGATCTGGGAAACATCTGGGTTAGGATTGTAGTTCCACAGATGTTGTCCAGATGTTCCTTATGTTTAAAAGGGTTTTTCATATGCAGTTTCATAGAGATACAGCCAGCTTCAGACTCTAACTTTCCCGGTTAGGCTGTGTCCAGTCTGTAGCAATGATTGGCATATCAGCTCTGCTATTTTTAGCTGATTAGAGTGACAGGAGTGTTGGAGGTTTGTTTAAAGCAGTGTTCAAGGCTGAAGAGCTCAAAGGCTTAAAACTTGTCATTACCTTAAATAAACAAGGCTTCTGTGCTAGAGATAAGACTCAGCAGAGGGGACTCGCCATGGATGGACTAACCCAATGTAGCTTGGATCAATGAGAGATCAGAGAAACCAGGGAGAGGTGGTCAGTAACCAGAGAAACTTATGTACTCCTAAGAGGAGATAAAATCTTCATCTCCTGATCAAAGCAAAATCAACACGATAATGTATTTTAGTAATCGTTTTCATTTACCCTTCCCCCATAGGTTAAAAGTTTAACCATTTTGGTGCGAAAAACCCCCTTTTAAAGTTAGATTTTTTTTTCTTTTTTGCAAGTTTTTCACCATAATTTGACTCTGGCTGACCCAAATTCAAGTGCTGAAATTTTGGTTTGGCTTCATCTACACAGCACTGTTTTTTTTGGTTGGATTTTTATGCGGATTCAGTATATAGAATCCGCAAAAATCCGACTGTAAACCAGTCCCCATAGACCTTCAAAAGATAATCCGAGCTGTAGTCTACAGAGCTCTGCTTTTCTATTGTCAGACTTTTTTTAGCTATGGTCTCAAAAAAATTAAAAATAAACTTAAAACATGTTCTATAATCTGCCGCATTACGGGGAATCCTAGTTCAGTTCAATGTTAAATGGAAGGCTGAAATTCCACCGCAAAATCTGTGCCAAAAACCGCAGTAAACGATTGTAAAATACTGTTGGATTCTATAAAACGAATCAGATTGGTGTTTTACAGTTGCTGTGTAGATGTAGTCTTGGACTCGAATCTGAAGGGCAGCATTAGGCTAAGTTCACACGGCACATGCCGTGTGTTTGGGAGCCCGTGGAGCCCCATAGACATTTGATACTAGCAACGCGTATTTGCCGCTAGTAATTGACATGTCACTTATCTCCCCATGCGTCGTATTGCACGCCTGGGGAGAGGAGGCGTAATCCATAGTTCTCTATGGGAAAATATGGATTACCGTAATGAATGGGGACATTTCGCGCGTATAGAGCGCAGTATGCCGCAAAATACGCACCGAAATGCTGCCCATTTTAACCCGTGTGAACATAGCCTTACTGATAAATATGAACACTGTATAAATGAGAACATACATTCCTTGTTTCAGTAGCAATATGTATGACAAATAACAGGTGGTAGTATAGTTTTTACTTTTGAAGTTCTAAAAAAAAAAATTTGAAAAAAAAGGACCTGACAATTTTTTTTTTTCTATTAAATAGAATGTCCCGGTTTTTAAAAAAATAAATTCCTTGTGGACTTTTTCATTTCTTCCAGCACCCCAAGTGCTGTGAGTAAGAGCAAGTTGCATTATTTTACAGTGAGAATATATTGTTAAGAACCCATGAGACTCTCTTAAATTGGAACCTTTGATTTAGTTTTGTTGCAACTCACATAACTTACGGGGCATAGTATTTTCTTGGATACATTACAGGCAAACTGTGTAAATACACTGTTCTGCAGAGCATAAAGTATTCTCAAGTGAAGACATTTACTATAAATTATCATGCGCAGCTGTCTTTAAACAGTGCTGTATAATGAAATGCATTTGACATGGTAGTTAACCATGGGGATAGAAGCTACCTCACAGATGCATACTATGGTGTCCATTACTCACCGTGGAAACATACTCAAACTCTCATTGTTGCTCTATTCATTCTCGTCTCGACTACTGTAACTCCCTACTTGTTGGTCTTCCTCTCTGTAAAACCTCCCCTCTCCAATCTGTCCTGAATGCAGCAGCCAGGCTGGTCTTTTTTTCCAGCCCCTATACTGATTGCCTCTACCTGTGTCAGTCTCTGCACTGGCTGCCTATTCAGTACAGAATACAATATAAACTCATCAAATCTAAAAATAAGGCTCTCCACAGTGCTGCACCCCCATAATCTCCCTCCCTTATCTCTGTCTACCCACCCTAAACCCGCTCTCTCCGCTCTGCTACTGATCTAATACTACAAAACCTCACTCATTTCCGAACCTCCCATGCCGTCTCCAAGATTTTGCACGTATTGCACCAGTTCTTGGAACAGTTACCCATGTGATCAGGTACACTCGCAACCTCACAAAATTTTAAGTGCGCTCTGAAAACTCATCTTCTTAGACAAGCTATCAAGATCCCTAATTGTTCAACCCCCCAAATTCTTTCACAGATTCGTCACTTTCCTGCACTTTGGCACCCACAGGCACTTATCTGTTATAGATGTATGGTTGGGATGGCAGTTTCATCCACATTTTATGTTTTCTACCCCATATTTATGTAACATGGCTGGTCCATTGTAAACCAAGCTCTTGTCACCTTTTGTTTCACCCATACACCCTAATAGATTGTAAGCTCTTGCGAGCAGGGCCCTCACACCGCGTGTCTCATTTGTCAGTAGCTTTTTTATAATGTAATGTCTGGTTTGTCTGTGCTTATTCCCTCTATATTGTGCTGCGGAATATGTTGGCGCTATATAAATAAAGATTATTATTATTATATTCCAGTGTCAAACATTTCACACCTGGAGTAAAAAAATTTCCCGAATTTGAGTCTTTTTGGACAAATAGGGCTAAATGGGTTTTGCGTTTCATGTCTCCTGCATCGACTGTAAAATATTTAAAACGGAGTATGTGGGACCCCGTGCTGATTAAAAAAAAAATATGGAT
>JAODAL010081125.1:0-12008 GCA_025379985.1 Phyllomedusa bahiana | reverse complement strand
CAACGACACCACATTTTTGATATTTTTCCAGTTTTCAGTTTAAACCCTGTAATACTGAGGGAAAAGGGGGTTGTCTAGTTTGTGTTGGAAAACTTTTTTGGAATATACTGGGCAACTCACTCAATCGTATATTAAGGATGTCATCAATTGTTTGGAACCACATGGTGTTTCCCACACTTTAACCTATTTTTTGGCCCCTTTAAAATTTTTATAATCCCCCGGCCACTTTTTTAGGTAAACCTTCCAACGGGCTCGTTATCACTTAATTTCTAATCACCCAAATTTCACATGGCGGCAACTCAGTGATTTGGGGAAATTTTAGAATGGCCCAAGCATTCCGCATTTTCAAACCGAGCATCAGTGGGGGGAAAAGAAAGGTGATTTGGGGCCCTTTAAAACGGGGCAGGGTTTTTTGGTGCCAGAAGGGTTGGTCTATATTTGGGAAAACTGCTGATCCCCCGGGGTTTTTTAAAGCAAAACCATCTCTAGGGTTTACAAAAAATGGTCCAAAAAGAAAAAACATCCATTTGAGCGGCAGTCCTGGGGGGGGAAAGGGCCTTTTTGATGCCAGAGGTCAAAGGAGAATGGGCGACGGGTTTCGAGTGATAAAAGGAACAGGGGATCAAAAACCCCCCCTTTACAAAAGGTAGGCAAAAGCATCTCTAACGCAAATTACGGCAAAACTTTGAGGCAGAGGGGCTACATCACAAGACCACCCCGGGGTCCACTCCTTTAAAGCAAAAGAACGGGGAAACCCCTGGGGCCCCAAATTTTGCCCAAGCTCATCAAAATTTGGCCCAGTAAAGTTTGGGAAAAAAAACTTTTGCCTGGTCTAGATTTTCAAATTTTCGCGGACATTGGGATTTTTGGGGGTATAATTTTGGGCCGTAAACCAAAAAGAAAGTAGGGAACCCATCCTGCCTTGAAACAAGGGTTTCCCGGTTTTGGGGGTTTGGTGCCCATGGTGGGGGGAAATTTTTTTTCTTGGATTTTGGGGGCCCCTTTGGGAACCTTTTTGGGAGCATCTTTGCAAACCTTGTTAATCTTTTGCCACGAAAAAAAGAGGCATTTTCTAAAGGCAAAAGGGGGTCCAACCCGTTAGGGGGCATGGGTCCCTAAAAAAGGGCCGGGATTGTATATATGAAATTTTGAAAACTAGAAATTCACCCTCTTCATGGACAGTAGGTCTGTGAGTAGTTGTTTATCAGCATTTATGTTCATCTCCCCTGTAGGTCATTGAAGCTTTTTTGCATAAACTGTTGCTTATCCAATTTTGAAATTTTTTTACTGGGTCATGGAATTAAGGGGGGAGAATACCAAAGGAGGAGGTATATTTAGCTCAATTAGGTTGTTAGAACACAGGTGGTGTGGGAAATGGGGGAAAGAAAGTGGGGGTTTAATTTTGGCCCCCAGCCATCGAAAGAGTAGATAGGGAAACTTCCCTTTTTTTTTTTTTTATAATGTTTTTTTTTTTAAAGTTTTTTTCCAAAGGGGAAAACTTTGGGAAGGACATCTTGATATTTGGCTTATTTTTTAAAACAATTCATACAAAAGAACATATTTTTGCATTAAAGGACATCCTGAAAAGGGTTTGGGGGAGGGAGCTTTTTAAAATTCAAATTCTTGACATTTGGGAACTTTGAAATTTTATACCCAAAAAAAATCGGTAAACTTCGCAAGCTCCGGTCATCGGAAAGGGGTTTTAATCAAATTTTTATAAAAAGCAGGACAGCCCCCAAAAAAAAAAGGGGAGGGGATAGCAAGAAAGTGGGGGGGGGGGAGGAGAAAGGGGGGGGGGGGCGAGGGGTTTTTAGCTAGGGAAACCCAGTCACATAGGGTTTTTTTATAGAGAACAATCCCAAGTCGCCTTTCTTTAAAAACGGCCCAAAACCTTTCATTCAGGGTCGCTGAAAAATTATTCCATTCGGCGAACTTCCTAACTCTTTGGTTTTAGCTCAGCGATAGAGGGGGGGGGAAGTCTGCCCCCACATTCCTGGATCAAGATTTGCAAAGGTTTAAAAACATGCCCAGTTGGGCCCCCCCTTTTGGGGTTAGGGCCGGCCCGACCCCCGGAACATTAAATAGATAGGTAAGTGGGGGCTAAAGGTTTTTGTACCCCCAAGAAGGTCAGCAAGGAAGTTCCCCAAAAAAGGGGGAGGGGGAAACGGGGCAGTTTCCCGAAAAATTTGGGGCGGGGCCTATGCTTTTGGTTTATCGGCCCGCATAAATTTGGAATTGGGGGGGTTTCCCCTTTTTGCAGGGCATCCCTGGTGTGATACCAAAAAAAAAAATTTTGTTTAAATTCCCTAAGGGTGATACCATGGAGGACTTCGCCGCAGCCCCCCAAATAGCCTGCCAGGGGCGTTAGGGGAAATGGGCCCCGCCCAAAGTATGTTCCCCCTTCCTTTTGTTTCTTTGCCCTTTTTTCCCTTTTCAGGGGGGGGGATCCGCAAAATTGGTATATTGGGTATGAGCCCCTTTTTGGACATTCCCTTGATATTTATTCAAATTGGGGTGGGGGGGTGGGGTTTTGGGCCCATTTGTACCCTTTTGATCGGGAAACGGAGGGGGGGTGATTTTAAGATAGTGGAAGTCGAACGAAAATGGGGAGGTCATATATAGTTTGTAGAGTTGGAAGGGTCAGTTAACCCATCACGGCCCTTTCCCTGATTTTCCCCTTAAACTAAAAAAGTCAGGCCCCACCCTGGGCCCGGGGAAAAAGTCCGCGAGTTTCCCCGGGAGCAGAGGGGTGCTAAAAAGAGGCCCCTGGGTGAGGCCCCAGAGGCAAGTTTAGAAAATTTTGATTGGCTTTTTTCCAGAACTGTAACGTAAAAAATTTATAGGGCACAACAAACGGACCCATCCTTGGGGGCATGGGGCGCCCCAACTTTTCTTCTCTGCCCATTTTGAGGGAGGCTCTTAGTGAGGACCTTTCGGGGGGGATGCGCCGCAAATGGGGGGGAAAATAAAATAGTTTCAACACGTTGGGCACCCCTAGGCCCCCCCCTTTTTTTTGATCTCAGCACCTCTTTTGTTTTCGGTTTGGGCCCCTTTGTGCCCATATAAAAATTTAGTATTTATGCTTTTCCCGCGGGTCTAGTTCAGCCAGGGGGACGCCACGGGGAGAGTCTCAAACAGATAAAGGAGTTTGGGAAGAATATTCATCTTGACAGAATTAATCCTGCCAAAGAAAGAGATCGGGAGGGCCACTTCAGAAGCAGGCCCTTCAATTCCCTAAAAAGTGGGGGAAAGTTAGTCTTATATAGGGTCTCATATCTACTAGTTATTTGAGTTCCCAGATATTTAAGTGATTGTTCCCTCCGCGTATAGGGGAAATTGCATTTAAGGGAATCTGATACTGCAGGTGGTAAATTAATGGGGAGGGCTTCTGATTTGGAGGCGTTAACTTTGTAACCTGATACCTTTCCAAAAGTGTTTAGTAGGGAGTGGAGGGAAGGGAGGCTAGTATGTGGCGCCGTGAGGGTCAGAAGAATGTCGTCTGCGAACAGAGACAGCTTGAACTCTTTGTCCCTTACTGTAATCCCTCTTATATCCGGATCAGCTCTTATCGCAGCCGCCAGCGGCTCTATGTACAGAGCAAATAAGAGAGGGGACAAGGGACAACCCTGTCTCGTTTCGTTCTTTATCTGAAACCTTTCAAAAGTGCAATAGGGCAGTTTTATTGTCGCTGAGGGTGAGGTATAGAGACCTCGGATCGCAGTCATAAAGGCACCCGATAAACCAATGGCAGATAAGGTCTCGAACATGAAAGGCCAGCTTAGCCTATCAAAGGCCTTTTCTGCGTCAAGGCTAAGGATAAGTGCTTGCCGATTTTGGGAATTAGCAACGTCTATCAGGTTGATGGTCCGCCTAGTATTGTCCCCTCCCTGTCTAAATGGGACAAACCCCACCTGGTCCTTATTAATAAGAGAAGGAAGCCAGTGATTTAGCCTATTGGCCAGGATCTTCGTGTAAACTTTTAGATCGGAATTGAGGAGTGCTATGGGCCGGTAACTGGCACTGTCCGCCGGGTCCTTTCCGGGTTTATGACTGAGGGAGATGTGGGGGGCAAGAGTATCGGAATACACTTTATAGTATAGGTATGGAAAGCCGTCTGGCCCTGGGGCCTTCCCCGAGGGAAGCTTTCAGGACCTCTGTGAGTTCCTCTGCTTCAATAGGGGCGTTGAGGGAATCATGGGCTTCGGATGGGAGGGAAGGGAGGGGGCACTTTTGCAAAAAATCTTTCATTTGCTTCTGAGTCTCATTTTGGGGCAGCTCTGGGGGAAGGGAGTAAATTTAGAGAAGTAATCTAAGAAAATTTTCGGGCCCTCGTTTTGGGTCGTAACGCAGCGTCCCGTGCGATCGCGAAGCGCAAATGGGGGGGAATTCACAAACTGTCTTTCAGCCCGCTTGGCTAAGATGTTATGGGCCTTGTTGCCGAAGTTATAGAATCGCTGCTTCGAATATACTAAAAGCTTTTCCACCCTACGGGTGGCTATATCCTTTAGATCCTGCCGGGTTGCCACTATACGTCTCAGGGTCGTAATACTGGGGCGCACGGTCATCCTTCTCTCAAGATCCTTCAGGAGGGTGCGGAGAGCCAGGGTTTTCTCTCTGCTGTCTTTTTTAAGTCTAGAGCCTAGCGCAATGCAGTGGCCCCGGAATACGGCTTTATGAGCCTCCCAAAGGGAGGAGAGGGAGGATACTGTGCCTGTGTTAAGCTCAAAATAGGAGGCTAGCAATTTTTGCCTATGTATTGGTTTTTTTTATCAGGGACTCGTTTAATCTCCAATGACAAAGAGCGCCAAGGGGATTCCTGGTAGTCAAGCTCAACCATGACCGGGAGCATGATCGACCATGGATCGGCTCAATATTAGTTTTTCAACAGGGGGAGAGTTAGGATATTACCAAAAAAAAAACCAGTCTGGAAGGGGGATTTATGTGGGTTAGAATAAAAGGTGATTTCCCCTGTTTGGGATGTCTATTTTCACAGGTCAAAAAGGGAGTCTCCCCTAATCATTTTTTTGGAACCCCTAGACAATCTGACTGACTTGGGGGGTTTCTTTGGGGGAAACCCCTACCATGGTGTCAGAGAAGTTTGATAAAGTACCTCCGGGAGGGCAGGGGGGAGGGAGCTTAGAAAGTTTGCGAAGGACTTATATAAAAAGGAAACCCCTGTGAAGTGTTAGGGACATTTATATTGCATACCCAAAAACAGGTTGCCATATGGGTGCTTGTAGGATGACATATCTGCCACCGAGTCAACTTGAGACGACAGGATCTGTGGGGGCAGGAATTGGCTATAAATAGGGCCACTCCAGCTTTCTTTTGTTCATTAGATGCTGAAAAAAGCCGTGGGGTAGTTGGTTTTGAAAATTAAAGGGATCCCGTGGAGTTGAAATGAGTTCTGTGGAAAGGGACAATACCCGTTTTTAGTTCTTAAATTTAGTGCTAGTACCTTTCACAGAGTTACCCCCTTAACATTCAGTGTCATCCCCCCCCCCCCCCCCTGCCCTTTAAAGGGGGGGAACCCTGTGCTCGGGTTTTTTGGTAAATCGAAATATACGGGTACCCAGCTGCGGAGGGAAAAAGTGAGTTGGTGAGGGGGGGGGGCGGGTAAGGGGGGAAAAAAATAGGGGGGGAGACACAGGCGCAGAGGGAGATACAGCACCACAGTGTAAAAAAAAGCTCAAACCAGAAAAAATAGGGAAAACTGAAAACCAGAGGCAAAGATCAGGAAGGAATAAATGGAGGGGGGAGCGGGGGGTTAAACAAAAACCCCCTAGTTTGAGTGGCGTTCTGGTTTGTAGGTCAGGGGTTGGCCCGAAAAAAAAGGGGCCTGAGGGAACCCTAGGGTAAACCCACCGTAAGGGTCCCCCCCCCCCAGTCCGCCAAGAAGTCACACACTGTTTGGGGTGAAAAACAGGAGAGGCCCGCAAGAATAGTCAAAACAAAAAGGGAAATGAAAAAAAACCAAAAAAAGTTCTCGTAAAAGAACGTTTGCTTAACCGCTATCAAAATCAGTAGCAGCGAATGATGAACCACCCTTCCCTACTAAAATTAGGCCTGCTGGGACAAGTCCCCCCTCGCGTGGGTGGGGGCGCGCCTGGCTTTATGAGCCCGGGGCGGACGCCCTTGGGAGTGTCCTTTACAGATGAGAAGATTGCAACACGGGGGCTGGGGGGGTGGGGGTAAAGCGGCTGCTCCCAGTTCTCTATATCTGGGATTGGGGGTCTGTAACCTTTTGAGAAATTTGGAAGATCTTGAGTGTCCCCTTTAAAAGTAGCTGAGCGCATTAGCGCAAAGGGGAAAAGCCCTTTTAGGGATGTGTCCCCTTTCCTTGAGGGTGGGGGAAAGGAGCGGTTTGATGGTGGGGGGCGCTTTTGAAAATGTGCCAGGATAAGTCTGAATAACTGGAGTTGATCCCTGGAATTGAATTTTGGCCAGCCTTTGCTTTCTCCTGATATTCTTTTTTTGGTAATTGTGGGGAGCGCTAAATTTTTCCTTGGGAGCGAGTGCGGACTTAGGCCTAAGCCTTGTGGGCCCTATCCGCTTTTTAGGAAGGGGGGGGGGGAGCTTTTCCTAAATTTTGGGTTTAAAAAGGAGTCGGACAGAATGCACTCCCCCTCTCCATGAGCCTGGAAGGCCCCAATTCGAAAAATTTTCATTGCGGCCCCGATTATCGAGTCTCCAAGTGGCGGGATACCCTTAACTGGGAAAAATTTATCTAACAGTGCATTTGCTCGAATATTTTTTGTATTGTCGTGTCCCTTCCGCATCTCTTCTGGAGGCGATCTGTTTAATTTTCCTGTTGATGCTGGGGAAACTCATCCTGCGGCCTGTTTGACCTTGTGACCCAAACTTTGCCAGTCTTCCTTAGTGGGAAGGCTGTGCAGCTGCCCCCCCTTGATGGGTGTTGCCTATGCGGGTATGAGGGGCAGAAAAGCAGAAAAGGTGATCCTGCCACGGGTGGGGCTATACTGCCCGGGTCCTTTTTGGGGGAGGTGAGATAGACCCCCAAATCAGGCCCTTCCCCCCAATGTGACGAAGCCCCGTGACATGCTGTCAGAGAAGTTTTGGGGTTCATTTGCTCTCCGGGTCTGCACAGGCGTTTAGCAGCCAAAGCCTTGTATAATGGCTGAAGAGGGAGGGGGAGGGGGCGTTGCGTGCCCTACCTGCTCCCGGGGCTGTGTCGTTCCTGGGCCGCAGGGGCGCCGCATGTCCTGGGCGCTCTGTGGGTTAGTAGGATGAGCGGTGTTTCCCCTCTTTCTCCCATTCCCCTTTTCCCGGAACCCGCTCCTTTTGGCATTGGGGGGGAGGTGATGATGGCACGAGGGGCCCTGGCGATCCCCGTGGCGGGCCGGGGGTGAAGGAAGGCGGTTTTTACGGCGTGGCGCAGAAGGGCGTATGGGTTTGCCCGGCTCTTCACCTGCTGCGGAACTCCTTTTACCCCTTGAGGGGGCTGATACCCGGCCGGGTTTGTGTCTTACAGCGGGTCAGTGGGGGCTCTTTCAGTCTGCGTCCTATCCATTGATTCCCGGGCCGCCTCCGCCACTTACCCTTTTTGTGGGGGGGGACCACAAAAAGGGTCTAAACCAAACTGAAACGTCATGTTAATCTGGTCAAGATTTCTTTTTCCATGTTCCTTTCACGTGACAACTTCCCCCCAACTTGACAGAGTGCCAAACACCTTTTTAAATAGGGCAGAGATGAAGATGACTGTACAGGTGTAAGTAAGCAGAATACTGTATGAAGGCTATATTCAATCACGAAGGACAAAGTTAACAAAACCTAAACAGGAGCAAATGTGAGCAATGAGAGTTTTTACATTGCCCAGCTTAAAGAGGTTTTCCTAAATGGCTGTTTCACGGAGTCTGCTTCAAGGGCAGCTTCAGGCTTCCACTTCCTGCTCAGGTTGTGAGCGGTTCTATAGCAGTGATTGGCATATCAGCTCTGCTATTCCTTCCTGAGCCTGTTAAGGGGGCATTAGTGATGAGGGGGTTTTAACAACAGGGCAAAAGGCTACAGAGCTCTAAAAGGTTAAAGTCTGTCAGTAAGAAAGATAGTGGGGCGGCTGTGGATACAGTGTTTTTAGACTTTGCAAAGCCGTTTGACACTGTAACTCATAAGTGTTTATTGGGTAAATTAAAATCTATTGGGTTAGAAATAACAGTGTGGTACCTGGTGTAAAAAGTGGCCCTCGGATCAGACTCAGAGAGTGATGGTAAATGACTCCTACTCTGAGTGGTCCCCGGTTGTAAGAGTTGACCCCAAGGCTCAGTACTGGGTCCTCTTTTATTCAATGTATTTATTAATTTTGACAGATGACACCAAGCTATGCAGGGTAGTGCAATCTATGGAAGATGCTCGTAAAGTGCAAGCAGACCTGGTTACACTGAGTGTTTGGGCATCCACTTGGCAAATGGGGTTCAAAGTGGATAAATGTAAGGTTCTGCATCTTGGTACTAATAATCTGCAGGCATAATATGTCCTAGGGGGAACAAACTGTTAAGAAAGATCTGGGCGTTCTTGTAGATCATAGACTACAGAACAGCCTGCAGTGTCAATCAGCTGCCTCTAAGGCAAGCAAGATATTGGCGTGTATAAAAAGAGGCCTGGACTCGCGGGACAAGGATGTCATTCTACCGCTGTACAAAGCATTGGTGCGGCTTCACTTGGAATATGTTGTTCAGTTCTGGGCTCCAGTTTATAGAAAGGATGTAATGAAACTAGAGAGCGTGTAAAGACGAGCAACCAAACTTATAAAGGGAATGGAGCATCTTAGTTATCAGGAGAGGTTAAAAGAATTGAACTTATTTAATCCTGAGAAAAGACGGCTCCAGGGAGACATGAATAATTTATATGTATATAAATTGCTCCTACAAAAAGTATGGGTAAAATCTATTTAATATAAAATCCCTTTAAGACAAGAGGACATTCCCTTTGCCTGGAGAAAAAAAGGATTCAACCTCCAGAGGAGAAAAGCCTTCTTCACCACGAGAACCTTTAATTTGTTGAATAGCCTGCCTAAGGAGCTGTTCACAGCAGGAACGGTTAGTTTCAAGAAATGCTTTGATAACTACCTGAAACTAAAAAATATTAATATGTATATAGCCGTATACAATTCTAGATTTAGTCTGATGGCAATTTTGGGAGCAGAAATTAAATTTTAATTTAGGGAAGATTGGTTCTCTCCTTATGGGATCCAAGTCTTCATCAGTAGGGAAAACTAAGCTTAAAAATTTCCTATCCCCCTCCCTTCATCCTCCTCTTTCCCCACCCTTGGTTGAACTGATGGACATACATCTTTTTTCAACCGTACTATGTAACTATATAAACAAGCTCCTGTGCTACTAATAAAACACATTAAAGAGTGCAGTCATCATCCTGGCCATGGCTGCTAGAGTATAGAGAAATGGTTTGTAACTGGAGAAACTTGTGTACACAAGCAGGAGAGAAGAACTGTTCTAACTCTGAAATAAAGCATAATCAGAAGAGCAATATATTTGGTTTAATCTTTATTCACCCTTGCCTACATGTTTAAAGAATATGGTGAGAATATCCTTTAAAGAGTGCTTACAAATATCTCCCATGAATCTGAGAATTGCTCCTCAACTGGCGGACGTTGAGGAGCTTATCAATGGTTTCACACATAGATAATAAATAATTATATTTAAACTTTCATTAGAGGTTGTAACAGGAAGGTAGTGGATCCTCCTTGTCATTCACAAGTTTGGCATAGGGACTTGTCAAGAAGCAGAATCTAAGGAGCGCCTCGGTCCTCACCCTCAACCCCCACAAGAGGGCATGGAATCCACTGTTGTGAACTCCCAGGTCGATATCCTCTATGTGTTGGCTGGCATACAGGTGATGTACAGAGGGAACAGAAAAAAGGTCAAGTCAGGCGGAGTTCACTTATAAAAGGGTCAGGAGTAGCTAAAGGTTGATCCTAGACAATACGGACAGAATAACTTGCTAAATGCCCCAGGAGACACCAGAAAGCACCAAAAACTGGCAACAGGATGGTGGGAGGTGCTTCCTTAAATATCATTGGTGGCAGAGGATACGTTTAGGGAAACTTGGCGGTGTGCTAAAATTGCTGATAGTAAGTGAGGTTGCCCCTTGGAAGAGAGCTACTAGCAAGAATAGAGGAAACACATCAGGAACCAAAAGGGGAAGATGCCACCCAAAGTTTCTGTTAGGTACTCAGGCATGTCTGCTGTTCGGCACAAAAGCCACATTGCTCATGACATAGGATTCATTCTAAGCTTCCATGAGAAGTTCCATGAGAATTGGTGTAAAGAATAATGCAACATGCTGCATTACTCTTTCAACCAAATAGGTGTAAACCCCTATGGAACCTGAAGGACCCCATTATAGGCCAATGAGGTCTATTGGGTGTTTGGCCTTAGATTATCAGTTGATCCTGCTAAAGTAGGTTGGGTGCGCCAACATTTATCTAATATGTTTGGACCGCTTCAGATCCCAGGGTTTTCATCAGAGGATACAGAAAAGAATTTGGGCTCGCATTGCAGAAGACTCATGTGCTGCAGTCTGAGACCTGGCCTATTGGGGAATAGGTACAGTAAATTACATGCAAAACCTGTCGGAGCAGAACAGGACATAGAAGTATAACAATGTAGAAACAATTTAAAAAGTTGGTCCTAGGTAATGTCGAAAAAATAAATCTAGATTGTATTTATCCAAAATGTATTTATATATAATAAAAATCGTGTCGTTTAAGGCCTGAAACGCATAAGCCTGTTTGTTCTTATTCTACATGGTTTTTAATATACATAAATAAATTTGGGATTTATTTTTCTACTTTATGCTGGACTAACTTTTTTAAAAAAAAATTCTACATTGTTGGGCCAGTGGTCCCTGCCAGGACCGTGCACTTCTGGATATGGTTAGTTGGATTTTCTTTTTGCTTTAATATAGAAATGTAAAGCTTTGTCCATACAACAATTATTTGAAGTCTGAATCCATGTTGATTCTGGCTTGAAGTACTGGTCTAAAACTGAAAGTAAATCATCCCCATTGACCTCCATAGAAAATACTCATTGTAGTCCACAAAACGTGTCTTTTCTGTATCCCATGGCAAAAAATGAGTCCCAAACATTTCTATGTTGGATCCAAGTCCAAAACTTGTCATGTGGACATAACCTAACAGGGATGGAAAGCCTGGATACCTGGCAGAGTAAAAGAAGAAAAGGCTGGAGGTAACTGTCAGGTAAGGTCAGAGGCAGGCCAACATAAAAGGTCACAGGTGATCAGGCATGGTCAGAACCAGCAGGCAGAGCACTTGCCTATTGGTGCAATTTGGTAAAGATGTGGAGGTGGAGCAGAGTTATGGTGTTTGGGGACCTTGACATCCTGTACCTCTTCTGCATGTGTTCCTTTCAGTTACAGCAGCCAGAGCTTTTTACTAACTGTAGTAGCTTGATCCAGGCAGAAATTCTGTTGGGATGAATAGAAGAGGTCTCTAAAAGTCTCTAAGGGCGACATGTATGAATTCAAATGCGTATTTTTTTTTTATTTGGCGCCGACACTCCAGATTTTTGCCGCATTACATAGAGCTTAGTGCGTCAAACTTCTCTCAAAGTTTGGCTCATTACACTCTATGCCCATACAAAGTTTGGCGCATTAAGCTCAATGTAATGCGCCAAACTTTGTATGGGCATAGACTGTAATGCGCCGATCTTTGAGACACAGATGAAGGCGCTTTGAAGTGAATTATTACATCTCGTATTTAGTGTATAATGCGCTTGAATGTGTGAAAGTGGTTTATGTGCGATTAAAAAGGGAGTCTAAAGTTCAATGCACCTCGCATGTGTGTTTGGCGCATGATGAAACTTTGGCGCATTAGCAATGCGCCAAACATGTATAAAGGCTATAGATAGGCTGGAAAAAGGAAAAATCATTACAATACTTTTCAGTGAATAGAAAAATATGGGACTGAATTTTCTTGGGGGAACCAAGATCCCCGCAAGCCTGGCTTTGGGGGG
>JAODAL010081124.1:0-12008 GCA_025379985.1 Phyllomedusa bahiana | reverse complement strand
GGTTTTTCTGTGGGGTTTGGAGAGAGGGGTGTGGGGAGAGATGGCTGCCCAACCCTGTCTGTCACTATGTGTGGGACGCGGGTGGGCACTATGATCCTGTTATCCTTTTCCCCAATGGAGCATGAGTCCTTTCCCTCCCTGTCTGATAGGGAGCTTTCTGCCTTGAGGATACTAGGCCCCGGGCCTTAAGCCACAACTTATCGGTTTCCTAAAGGAATCCAGGGGTCCAAGTAAATCCTACCCCCTGAATCTGCAGTAAGAGATGGTACAGAGGCCTCAGTTATCTCTGATACCCAACACACTCAAGTCCTTTTACTTAGGGCTCCTGATTAGAGATGGGCGAATTGATTCTAACGAAGTGGAATTCGTTTAGAATTTCAGGAAAACTTCGGTTCGGAACGAAGTCGAACTTTGGGGGACTTCGTGTGAACGAAGTGTGCTTTTGATTGATAAAATGGCTACGAGCACATGGCACTACATGGGGCAAAGCACTCTGGGAGGAAGAAGGGCATAGCCTGCATGACATGTGCAGAGATGAAGCCAATCAGAGACCGGCGGGATTCTGTGACGTCACCGCACTATATAAGTCCGGGCGCGACGCCGGCAGCTCACACTCCTCTCACTGTACTCATCAGGGAAGGTGCTGCCGCGGCTGATAGCTCTTACTGAAGAATTGATTTTTATATAGCGATTTCTGTGGGGTGTCTCAGCTTGTCTCAGAGACTGTTCTCTTGATGTTCTATTTCTGATTTTTTGGGGTATTGGATCTGAAATCCAGTGTGCGTCCACTGCAGCTGCATATACATTCAATATCCAAGTCGGATCTAAGCCAGTTCCTGTTGCATTCATTTAAAGAAACAGCGTTTTTACAATACAAATACCACTTCATTTTTGGCTGCTCAATTCTACTGCGCAATTTACATCCAGGGGTTAATAAAGCGTTGTTTTGCTGGTGTGCTGACCCCAAGAAACCGTCTTTTTCAATGCCAAAATATCTAAATTTTTCCTGTAGCCTAATTCACAAGCAAAGGTTAATTACAACTGTATCTCTTGTTGTGTGGCGTAGAAAACACGCAATTGTAATACGCCACAAAGCTACTAGTTTGTGCGGCTCAATTCTTTGGCGCAATTTACATCCAGGGGTTAATTAAGCGTTGTTTTGCTGGTGTGCTGACAAAAATAAACCGTCTTTTTCAACGCCAAAATATACACATTTTTCCTGTAGCCTAATTCACAAGCAAAGGTTAATTACAACTGTATCTCTTGTTGTGTGGCGTAGAAAACACGCAATTGTAACACGCCACAAAGCTACTATTTTGTGCGGCTCAATTCTTTGGCGCAATTTACATCCAGGGGTTAATTAAGCGTTGTTTTGCTGGTGTGCTGACAAAAATAAACCGTCTTTTTCAACGCCAAAATATACACATTTTTCCTGTAGCCTAATTCACAAGCAAAGGTTAATTACAACTGTATCTCTTGTTGTGTGGCGTAGAAAACACGCAATTGTAACACGCCACAAAGCTACTATTTTGTGCGGCTCAATTCTTTGGCGCAATTAACCCCCAAAGGGGGTTAATTAAGCGTTTTTTTGCTGGGGGTGCTGAAAAAAAAAAACCCTTTTTTTTCAACCCCAAAAATACCACTTTTTTCCTGTACCAAATTCAAAAGGGAAAAGGGTTTTAATTACAAACCTGTATCTTTTGGGTTGTGGGGCTAGAAAAAAACCAAATTTTGAAAACGCCCCAAAGCAACAAATTTTGGGGCTCAATTCTTTGCGAAATTTTTAAAAATCCGGGGGTTTTAAAATTAAAGCGTTGTTTTGCTGGTTGCTGAAAAAAAAAAAACCCGCTTTTTCAACGCCAAAATATACACTTTTTTTCCTGTAGCCAAATTTCAAAAAAGAAAAAGGTTTTAATTACAACTGAAATCTCTTTTTGTGGGGCGTAAAAACCCACCTTTTGGGTAAAAACGCCAAAAACTACTATTTTGGGTGCGGTTTTAATTTTTTTGCGAAATTTAATTCCGGGGGTTAATTAACTTTTGTTTTCCCGGGGGCCCTGACAAAAAAAAAACCGCTTTTCCCAACCCCCAAAAAATATACACATTTTCCTGGGGCCTAATTCAAAGAAAAGGGTTAATTACAACTGAAATCTCTTTTTGAGGGCGTAGAAAAACGCAATTGTAATACCCCCAAAAAACTACTATTTTGTGGGGCTAAATTTTCCTTGGTAAATTTTTAATCCGGGGGTTTTAAATTTAAGCTTTTTTTTTGGGCTGGTGGGTTTAAAAAAATAAACCTTTCTTTTTCAACGCCAAAAAACACTTTTTTCCCTTTTTTAGAAAAAATTCAAAGCAAGGGGTTAATTAAACTGTATCTCTTTTTTTGGGGTGGCTTAGAAAACACGAAATTTTGGTAATACGCCACAAAGCTACAAATTTTGTGGGGCCAAAAATTCTTTGGCGAAAATTTTAAACATCCGGGGGTTTTAATTTAAAAACGTTTTTTTCCCTGGTGGCGAAAAAAATTTAAACCCGCTTTTTAAACGCCAAAATAACACTTTTTTCCCCTTTAGCCTAATTCAAAAAGAAAAGGGTTTAATTAAAAACTGTTCTCTTGTTGTGTGGCGTAGAAAACACGCAATTGTAATACCCACAAACTACTAGTTTGTGCGGCTAAAATTCTTTGGGCAATTTAAAACCGGGGGTTTTAATTAAGCTTTGTTTTCCCGGGTTTTGGGCTGACAAAAAAAAACCGTCTTTTTCAACCCCAAAATATACACTTTTTTTCCGTACCAACAAATTTCAAAAAAAAGGGTTTAAAATTAAAACTGTATCTCTTGTTGGGGCAAGAAAACAAACGAAATTTTGTAATACCCCCAAAAAAGGGCTACTATTTTTTTTCGGCTCAATTCTTTGGCGAAATTTACTTTCCAGGGATTAATTAACGTTTTTTTTTGCGGGTGCTGACAAAAATAAACCGTCTTTTTCAAGGGCCAAAAAATATAAAACATTTTTCCTGTAGCCAAATTTCCGTCCAAAGGGTTAATTAAGCCTGTTTTTTCTTTTTTCTTTTTTTTGAACAAACAGTATGCCCGACAGAGAGGTGGCAGGCCCCTGCCCCCTCATTGGCAGTGGCACAAATATTCCGGGAACAGGCCCGGGTTCCCAGAAACAGCAAGGGGATTTCGCATTAGGGTAAACTTGGGTTGGGGCCAAACTGCCGCTGTCCCTAGCAGCCGTGTTTTTTCAGAACCCAAGGGTTTTTTTTGGTTTTGACTGGGTCATCCCTTCCCCCCAAAGACATCTAAACAACCCCGCCAAGAGAGGGAGGGGGAAAGTCAGCCCAAAACCCTTATTTGGCAGGGCCCCGGGGAAGGGGGTTCAGGGGCCCCTTTCCACCGTCCTCAGCCCGCCTCTGTCCCACCCGGGTTTCCCCTCAGCCATAATCTACATGTGGTCGGGGGGCTCAGCGCCACTATATAGCAGGTTTAAAAATTTGAGGGGGGAAAATTCAGCATCAATTTGGCACCGAAGAAATGGGGCCAAAACCCCACTGTTTTCTTCAGTAGGGGCAAAGATAATTTGGAGAGGGGCAGGGTTAGGAAAATTTTGAGAGGTCACCCTTCGAAAAAAAAAAACCAAGACCGGTGTTTAGAACAGCATGACATGAAACACAAATAAAAGATGAATTAGCCGACCCATTTGGGGAGCCGGGTGAGGAGGGCTTCATCATCGTCAAGAAGAGGGCGCACCCTTGCGCGAAAAGGCCCACAGCGCAGCCAGCAAAGGGGTCGTGGGGCCTTTGAGTCCCCCGGATAGCAGAAAGGTGAGGTCGGGAGCCAAGCGGCCAGGGGGAAAAAAAACCCGCTTCCCCAGGCCCAAAGAAAGAAGCGGCAAAAGGGGCTCACGGGGCAGCAGGGGCCGAAATCACTAAAGGCGGAGCTTGGGGGGTTAAAATCCGTTTACGGGGGCCCGAGTGGCAGTTTTTTTGCAAAGACCCCGGAAAAGCCGAAAAAATTGGGTATATTTAAATCTGTGGGCAGAAATTTAAAAGCTTTGGCCCAGGGAGTCTAACTTGGCCCCCGGGGGCCCCCCCTGCTAAACACATGCAGCGTCACCCCCCCGGGGGGCCTGGGAAAACTGGCTCAAAATTTGGTGGCCCACCCTTTCCCCGCGGGCAGCATCACGCCCCCCCCCATTTGGCATGCATGCCCTTCCCACCAGTCAAGGCTCCACCCCCTTCTGCAAAAGGGGAGCTGTTTCTCTTTGACATAAACCCCGGAACCAATGCCCCCTTTTTCCTCGCAAACCCCTTTGGCCCCCAGCAGCCGTTCGGGGAGGCTTTTGCAAAGAAAAAAACATAGGGCGCCCAACCATCCAAAGGGGGCGGGGCGGCTGCCCGTGCTCCTGCCCAAAGGGTTTTTTGGTTTTTGCAGCCCCCCTTTCCAAACGGTTATTTCTGCCCCTTTCAGAGAACTAAGGGCTTGGCCGACCCGGGAATGTAAAATTCCAACCCGAAATTTTTTTCCAAAAAGGCAGTCCCCCAAAAACTTCAAAAAATATGTATAACAGAAGGTGGGTCAGTCCATGAGCTTATCGGTTTGCCCAAGGGTTTCAGGGCAGCGGGGGAAACTCGGGAGCTGTAATTTGGGGGGGGGGGGGGGGTTGGGGGCCCAGAAAAAGCCCTTTTTAGGGCCCACTGGGGGGAATGTGACTCCCCCCAGGCACCCCCAACAACTTGGACGGGAAAGTTTCCGCTTTCCCCTCCACTTTTTAAAAACTGCTGCACCCTGGGGCCAATGTCCGCCCCCCCTCCTCCCCACCATAAACCACCATCTCACCCCCAAAAAATTTTTTTTTGGTTTGGGGCTCCCATAAACCCACAGGGTTGAGGGGAAACAGGGGTTGGGTCAAAAGTTTAACCGGGCCCTTGCCTGGGGCGAACGAAGCCACACGGGGGAGGAACTGCCCGCTTCATGCACCAAGAAATCAAAGTTTTTTCCCTTTCCCCCCGCCCCAAACCTGCAAATCAACCATGGAAGGAAAAGGGGGGAACATGGTGCCCGGGGCCGCTGCACCGAGGAGGGAGGGGTCCATGCCCCCTCCCTGGCCACGTTTTTTTAAATTTTGGTTGTCAAAAGGTTCCTAAAGGGCCCTTTCCAACCGATTTTCAGAACTTTCTGAAAATGGCCGGGAAAAACTGTGGCTTTCATTTTAAATTCCATTCTTACAAACCAGAACCCCCTTCCTCGAGTTGCAGCGGAAAGAAGGGCCCCCCCCAACACACTCGATATGCATTTTTCCCCCCCTCGGGAAAATCCCCTGCAAAATTTTGGGAAATCGACTGTATAAACCCAGAAAAAAAGGCCAAAAACCCTTTTTTTTTGATTATCCAGCAGACGGGAAAGTACCCCCCTTTAATTTTGACGTCAGCCAGGGGCAGCCATGCGGAAAACCTGTTTTTTGTTGAGGCCATTTAAAGGCGGCACGTTTTTTTGGTCAGTCGCCGGGACAGGGGGTTTAATAACTTAACCCACGGGTTTTCTTTGTCCCGGGAAAAAGATGCTAAAAATTTTTCCCGGGGCAGGGACTGGAATTGGCGACTACATTCGGGGCCCATAGGACCCGGGTGGGGCTAAAAGGGGGAGGAGGAGGAGGAGGACATTGGAGCAGAACATTGTCTGGTAAAATTTAGTGGATTTTCTACCCGGGTTTACAAGAGAGGGGGAGCAGGAGCAGCTGGAGGGGGTTTTTTAGGGAAAATTAGGAAACGGGGGCAGATAAACCCCCAAAGCACCGTGGAAAAGTATACATGGAAATGGAGGCAGGGACCCCCCTGAGTCATTTAGTGCAGAGGGCCCGCGGGCTTGCTTTTTTGCCTTTTTTAGTGACACCGAATAGTCAGCTTTCCACAGGGGGATGCCCTTCGGGCTCCCCAAATCCTTTTGGGAACCCTCGCTCCCCGGCCCAAAAAATGGGAGCCCTTTTCCCCAGCTTTTTAGAGGGAAGAAAAAATCAAATACAAATAGGGAAATCCCCCGGGAAATCATTTGGGCCGCTGCCCTATGTGCGAAACGTCCCCCTTCAAAAAGGGTTTTCTGACCGGGGGGTTCCCCCCAGCGCTCACGTACCACTCCCGGCGGCTGCTGGGGGGAAGGTGGGGGGTGGGGAGCAGTACAAAGCCCCATCAGTATAACCTAATTTCGGGAACCCCCTGGAGAAATTTCCCTTTCCCAACCCCCTAGTAAAGGGGAGGGAAAAAGGGCCGGCCAAACCCCCCCAGCAGCAGGCCCCTGAACCAACGTTGTGGCCTATTTTGGACAGCACTCGCCCCCTTGTTTAAGAAGTCCCCCGGGACTACGGGGCAGCCAAATTTGGATGTTTTCCCCCCGGCAACGTCCCCCGATTTTTGCAGTGGAGAAGCTGTCCTGCCCGGGGGGCCATTAGTGGGGCATCAACGGGTTTGTTCAGTGGGGCCCGGGGCCCGGAACGTTCCCCCCCAAAGGAAAACCCCCTTTTCTCCAGGGGAAAAAGGGGAAACGACTGACCTTTTTTCCAAAAATGAATCGGGCGGGGACCCGGCCAGGATTTCCACACACCCAATGCCAAGGGCGCATTTCGGGTTTCAACTACCTGCCTCACCACTACCCCCTTATGCCCCCACCGCCTATCCCAAACACATCTGTTTCCCATTTTCTCCATCTGCCTACCACCATTTTTTAAACCGGGACTGGTAGGGGTGCCACCCACCTCAACACCTGTAAATTGTGCCACTCAAAGCCCCTCATGTTTGCCCTTTTGCTGTTGCTGTTTCCGTAAAAATCCACCTTTTGTCATTGTGCCACTCCCTGACCTCAGGCTTTTCTCCCTCCCGGGCCGTCAACCCAAATTTCCCCCTGCCATTGTGCCACTTTTTGGGGCCTACTCCTTTTTTTCCCACCTCCATATTTTTTTGTCATTGTGCCTTTGTCGAACTCGTACCCCTGCTGGGGCGCTGCCATGTCCTCCACACTTTTCCCTTTGGCCATTGCCTGACCTCATCCCGGCTGCCCCCGGGTGCCCCCAAACCGGGTGGGGATTTTTGGCCACTCTGTGGCCAAAACGGGGGGGTTTTCCCGTCCGAATGCCCATTGTGCCACTGCCTGACCTCATACTGCTCCCCGCCGTGCCCCCCCCCTCCACACTTTTTGGGGTTTGTGCCACTCTGTGGCCTAATACTGTTTTTGCCGCCTCAGAATGTCTTTGGGGCCCAAAACCCCCTTTGACCTAAATACGGGGCTCCCCCGCCTTTGACCTCTGCACGTGTGTTTTGTCCCCACTCTTGCCTAATACGGGTTTTTTTCCCCGCCCTCCAGAATGCTTTGTCCCACGGGTCAGATCTCATGCTGCTGCCGTGCCCCCCACACTGTGTCATTTTTCCAAAACTGTGGCCAACTCCTTTTTTTTTGCCCCTCCAAATTTGTCATTGTGCCACTGCCCTGACCCCCATCTTGCGGGCTGTGGCTGCGCCATGTCCCTCCACACTGTGTCATTGTGCCACTGCCTGACCTCATACTGCGCCGGCCCCGGCCTTTGCCCCTCCCACTGTATCTTTGGCACCTGGGGGCCTAAAAACCTTTTTTGGGCCCCCTTTCCAGAATGTCTTTGTGCCACGTCTGATCTCATGCTGCGGGTTCCCCCCCTCCACACTTTTGAAAATTGTGCCACACTGTGGCCCTTTACCCTTTTTTTTGCCACCCCCCCCAAAATTTTTTTCTTTGTGCACTGCCCCTGACCTCAGGGCTGCTGCTGTGGTTTGCTCCCAAATGCCTCCAAAACTGTGCATTGTGCCACGCCTGCCCCTCATACGTTTGCCGGGGCCCGTGACCCCCAAACACGGGTGATTGTGCCACTCTTGGGGCCAAAAACTTTTTTTGGCCCGCCCCCCAAATGCATTTGGGGCCAAACTCCCCTGACCTCATATTTGCGCCGCCGGGGACCTCACACTGTATCATTTTGGGCCCTCTTTTGGCCTAATACTTTTTTTGGGCTGCCCCCCAGAATGTCTTTGTGCCCCATTTCCCCCTGACCTAAAATTAACTCCCGTTTGCCTTTGACCTCCACACTGTATCATTGGCCACTCGGGGGCCCAAAATACTGTTTTGCCCCCCTCCAGAATGCCTTTTGGCCACTGTCTAACCCATGTCTGCGGGTGGCGGGTTTTCCCATGTCCCCACATTTTGGCCCTTCCCCCCTTTGGCCGGACCTCTTTCTGCTGCCGGGCCCTTTGACCTCCGCTCCAGTCTTTGTGCCACCCTTGTGGCCAATACTTTTTTTTGCCACCTTCCAGAAAGCTTTGGGTGCCACTGTCTACCTAAAAGCTGCTGCGAGGCTGCTGCCAGGGCCCTCCCACAATTTGTCATTGTGCCAGGGCCTTTCCCCACCATCCCCTGCTGGCCCCCGGGTGCCCTTCCGCTCTCAGTCATTGGCCACTCTGTGGCCAAAAATCCCTTTTTTTGGGCCACCTTCCCAAAATGCCATTGTGCCACTGTCTGACCTCATGCTGTTTGCTGTGGCAGCGGCCGGCCTCCACATTTGTGTGTTGGGCCACTGCCCTAAACCTCATGCTGCTGCGGGCCGTGACCCCCTTTCCCCGCTCCTCGAGCCCCCCATTGTGCCACCTCTGTGGCCTAATACTGTTTTGGCCCCCTCCAGAATGCCATTGGCCACTGTCGACCTCATACTGCGTTTGTGGCAGGCCCTGGGTTTTCCTCCACACTTGCCCCGTTGTGCCCCCGTTTTAACCCAAATGCTGCGCTTGGCTGCTGCATGTCCTCCACAATGTGTCATTGTCCCAAACCTTGCCAAAACCTCATGCAGCGGGGCCGGCCGTGAACTCCGCTCTCAGTCATTGTCCCAAACTCGGGGCCCTTTAAAAAATTTTTTTGGGCCCCCCCCTCCAGAATGCCTTTGGGCCATTTCGGGACCTCATGTTTCCCCTGGGGGCACGCCGTGTCCCCCACACTGTGAAAACTGTGCCACTTGCCAAACCTCATGCTGCTGTGTGGCTGCCCCATGTTTTCCCAAAATTTGTGCCCATTTGCCACTGTCTGACCCCCCATGCTGCTGCTGTGGCTGCTGCCATGTCCTCCAACCTGGCATTGTGCCACTGCCGGGACCTCATCTGCCCCCGGGGGGCCGGGTGACCCCCCGCCCCTCAGACATTGTCCCACTCGTGGCCTAATACTTTTTTTGCCACCCCAGAATTTTAATTGTCCCATCCCCCTTACCTAAAATGCTGCGGCCCTCCCCGGCCGTCCCCTTTCCACATTTGGGCCCCAAAATGTTGCCACCTGAACCTCAGCTTTTTTTTTTTCCCGTTTTTCGCTTAGCATAACTTTATCAGGCCCAACTTTCCCCCGGCTTGATTTTTTTGGTTCATTTTTTGCCCTCTTAATTCCCGGGGAAAATTTTTTTGTAAAAGGGCGATTCTAAGAGCGGCGGCAGTCATGTGCATGTCATAAAAAACACAACTTGTATGAAGAAAAACCCAAATTTTTCCCCCCTTGCATTTTTAAGCAGGGGAAAACAAGTTCAAAACAGCCCCTGCGGGCTTGGAACCGGGAAATAGCTTTTTTTTTTAACTTTGATTCGTCCCGAAGTAATTGGGAACAAAACAAATTTTGTGGGAAAAATGGGCGAATGACCGAATCGTTTTTTGAGAAATTCGCCCACTCTACTCCTGCCTTAGGTTTTCCCCACTGCAGTAAAAAAGTACCTTGTTTTTTCTGTAGATGCTTTTTCGTCTCTCTCCCTCTGTCCCTCCTCCTTCCCCTTTATCTCTTTCCCCTTCTTAAAAATCGCCAGGCTTTCGGAATATCAGGCCTGCTCGCAGAACACAACAAGGTGCCGGGCAACTCTGAGCAACCGCTCAACCCCCTCCCCTTTCCTTCCGTTAACTAGGTTTTTTTTTTTTGTCCCCCGAGTTCCCACCCCCCTTTTCTACATTTTCAGAATAAATGGAAAGGCCCACACTGCCTACAGTTTCCCCGTAAAACCTGTAGTGTCACGCGGCTATGTTGAGTGTTTTTTAAGGGTCGTAACCTTTTCTCCCGCCCAAAAAATACAATAAACATTTTTTATAAATTTCATGAAATCACATATCCCTACCCTTTTTGGACAGGTGCCATCCCAACCACAGGAATTGCGCTCTGGGGAAAAATACAAAATATAAAAACTATAGTGACCCCGGGTTTGGGGAAGGGGTCTGGATACATTCAGATGTAATAAATATCAACTATGGCCCGGGATTCTGGAAAAGGGTCTGGATACATTTCTAGATGTAATAATATAAAAGTATATGACCGGATTTGGAGAAGGGTCTGGAAAATTTTTCTAAATGAAATAAAATAACAATTTATATGATTTGGGATTCTGAAATTTTTGGAAACATTTCTAGTTTAAAAAAATATAACAACTTAATGAACAGGATCTGGGAAGGGTCGGACACATTTTTGATTAATAATGGGACAATTATATTTTCCGGATTCGGAAAGGGCTGGTTAGTGTGAGCGATTTTTACGACAAGTTGAAATCGGCAAGGTTTTTAGGGTGATCAAAATTTCCAGAAAAGCGATAATTAAGGTTAAAAACTGTGTTACGATTGGTTGGCTATGGGAATCGGCATAGTCGATAGTCGGCCGCTATCATAGGTTTTCGAAGTGCGTCGTTATGACGATTACCATTAAAGTCTATGGGGAGCAACAACCCCTTCATTATTACACCCAAAAAAGGTGGAAAAGCTGAATTAACTCCACAACAGTAAATGGATACTCAAAACATCTTGCCACCAATTGGTTAAAAAGCCAAAAAAAAAAATTACAGACCATTCACTACCCTGCTTTACCCACATGGACCCTTAAAAACCTCAGCCCCCACAAATTAAAAAGTGCAAAAAGGGGCAGTATTTGAACCATCATTTTTCTTTAACTGGACAATGAATATCCTGTCCTGGGCCACACATGAGCCCCAACCTTGACCCCCCAAATTTAAAAAGTGGGAAAAAAAGGGGCTTTTAAAACCCTCTTTTGTTGAAAGGACTTTTATTTCTGTTCTGACCACAAAAGACATTTAAAACCGTCTGACCCCCAAAAACAAAAAGTGCGGGAAAAGGAGTCTTTCAACCACCATTTTAGTTGAAAATGGACATTGACTATATTGTCCTCCCCCCAAATACCATTAACCTGTTTACCCCCAGATTAAAAAGTGCCGGAAAAGGATCTTTCAACCCCCATTTTAGTTAACTGGAATTGACTAAACCTGCCTGGGAACCTACATTGTTCAGTCTTCCTGTACCTCCCGCTACAATTGAGAAATATTTTTATCAGCTATTTTTTTACATACCATTTTTTATAGTTTAATTCTAGAAAAAACATTTTAAAAAAGGGTGGAAAACCCACCCCGTCTTAGTTTCTCTTTTCTTTTAAATTTTATAAAAAGGGGTTGCTCCCTACAGGGGTTTCACTATTTTAAAAATCTTTCAAAAACAAGCATTTGCAATATTTTTCCATTAAAGGTGACCACTCTTTACAATTGTAAAAACAAATGTCTTTAGAAACCCTTTTTTGAATGGACCTGAGTATGCGATTCACAGCAAAAAAACCCCCAAAAAAATTAAAAAAATACCCTTTGGGCCCCTTTGACAATGTGAAAAACAAATGTCGTTAGAAACACATTTTTTAGAAAAGGGCCTGTAGTATACTGCATTTTACAGCAAAAATTACAACCAAAAAAATTTAAAACATGACCCTTGAGCCCCATTTGACAATTGTGAAGAACAAATGTCTGTTAGAAACCAAATTTTTTAGAAAGGACCTGTAGTATAGCGCATTTTACAGAAAATGCCCCCCAAAAATCAAAACCATGCCCTTGAGCCACTTTTTACAATTTTGAAGAAAAATGTCTTTAAAAAACACATTTTTAGAATAGGACCTTTGTAAAGTGCAATTCAAAGCAGCCCAAAAAAAAAA
>JAODAL010081123.1:0-12008 GCA_025379985.1 Phyllomedusa bahiana | reverse complement strand
TACCGGCACCTCCCCCTTTAAAAACGAGAAAGACGGCAAGCGCGCGCCTTTGGGGAGCGGGGACCGCACCCGGCCGGGACGGAGTGCCTGAGTCGGAGCGGGGTCGGGTGATACCAAAACCTCGGGGGGGAAGGGGCGCCCACGACTGGGCACAGACCGGGGGGCCCACTTCCCCGGTCCGTACGTACCCCCCCCCTTTGGCCCCCCCCCCTCTTTCCAGCCCGGGGAACCTTCGTAAAAGTCCGGGTCCAGGAGTCGTCCTCGGGCCCCCATGACCTTTTCCTGGGGCCCCGAACCCCCTCCAATCGATGAGAAATTACCTTTTCCCCTTGGCCCTTCTTTTTCCAGGATCTCCTATCCCGTGAAAACTTTTAGGGCATCCCCCTCAGGAGATGGGGGGGCTGCCCCTCCGAAAAAAGGGTTTCAGACCAGGGGTTTGAAAAGGGAAAACGTAAAAGGAGTTCGAGAGCCATGGAAGGTGGGACCCGGATTTTTAGGCCACGTTTTTTATAGTCTAAGCCTTGAATGGTCCCACGAGCGGGCCCTAATTTATAACTTTTTGGGGGGGGATTTTAAGGGACATATTGGCCCGAAAACCACACTTTATGCCTGGAGAAAAAAGGGGGGAGGGCTCCTTTTTTATCCCCTGTGCCTTAGGGGCCAAAAGGGGGGAGCAGTGCCTTGCGGGACAGGGCCCAAATGGCCTTCATGTGGCGGAACCATGTATCTGCTGCAGGGACTTCAGACTGGGATGCTAGTGGGAGAGTGTGGGCAGGGGTTGCAGGCCGTACAAAATATAGAAGGAGAGAGGCACCTGCGGATTCAGAACTCTAGAGAATTTAAGAAAATTCCGCCCAGAAGCAATTGGACCCGTCATTCTTTGATGTGCCGAGGACAAAATGGCGCAAGCAGTTCCCTGGAACCTGGTTGGACCCCTTCCACTGGCCGTTAGTTTGGGGGCGGGTAGGCCGAGGAGAATTGAGCTTACCGGTAGTTGGAGAAAGAGGGCCCCGCCAGAATTTGGAGGACACACTGGACTCTCGATCAGAGACAATATTGCGAGGAGTGGCAACCGTTTGTAAACGAAAAATGTGGAAGAAAAAACAGGTTTGGCCTGGCGCGGGGCGGGAGGATAAGCCTGGCAATGGGACAAAATGCTTGCCATTATAGAAAAATACCGAGATCTGTGACACCCAGATCACGGTGTTACAGAGGAAGGGGGAAGATCGGTTTATAAAATCCATCCGCACATGCGACCAGGGACTGGTTGGGATGGGCAGGGGTGCAGGAGACCCGGAGCGATTTTTGACGAGGGCGTTTTGTTACGGGCACAGTGACACAGGCCTCAACAAATTCTTGACATCCTTAGCGTGTCCCGTGCCACCAATAGCACCGCGCGATATAAAGAGGCATGTTTTACTAGCACCGGCGATGTCCGGCACCAACTGAGCAGTGTCCCACTGCAGATCCTTTTGCGGACGGGTGCGGGGCTTTCGTATGTTTTCCCTGGCGGGGACATTCCCGGAGGCAATAGGAGCCTGTGGAGACAAGACGCTGAGGGAGATTATTAATGTGTGTCCTGGGGTAACCTCACTTTCACCAACACGTCGGAGCGCGTGAGAGGGTGTTCTGCCTTCACATTCTGTTTACACGTACGGAAGTGGATTGGAATTAAATCGGGAGAAGAAGAGCCCGAACCACCTAAGCTTGTGTGGATTATGTCGCTGGGCCGTCTGGAAGGTACTGGAGGTTCTTTTGATACTGAATAGATACTGATGGGATGCCGAGCACCTTCCAGGCAGATAACGCATTCCTCCAGAGCAGTTTGATTGCTAATAACTACCGGTCTGCCGATCGTGTTAATCCTTTCGCGGCTGGAGAAGGTTTTGGAAAAAGAGCCGCAAGTGACCGTTTTACGTAGTACCATTATGCATGTGGACCGCACCGGACACTGACAGACGAGGCTGTCTACTTCTAGCGGACAAAGGTTATGCAGGGTGCGGCTTAGTGTGTTGACAGCGGATAGAAGCAAAATCAAAGGCAGTCTTTCAGTTTTACACGAAGCTTATTCAGCATCGATGGGCCACTTTGCGGGTTAGCCTTTCTTCTTCGTGAGGGCCACAATGGGAGATACCCTTGTAGAAAAGTGCGGGATGAACTGACGTAATAGTTTGCCAAAACTCCAGAAAACAATTGTAGGGCCCAAAGACCGTTTAGGGCGGGGCCTTGTAAGTCAGCAGACAGCTTTGCAGGGTCCATCCGCAAGCCTTGGTCAGAGTAAAAAGCCCAGAAATGGCAGGTATTTGGTGACGGATGCTTTTTCCCAATTTGGGCCCTACAGGTGGTTAGCTCGGGGCGCTCAAAAACCGGCGGACGTGGCACGGTGAGTCCCCCGATGGGGAGTATACCAAGATGTTCCGGGTATCCCCACGACCAAGTATATGGGAAATTCCCTGAAGATGTCGTCACGAACTCCGGGAAGACGGTGGAGCTTTACACACCCAAAGGGCATGCCCAGGTATTCAAAGTACCGTCCTGGTTTTAAAAGGCCGTCTTCTACTCATCGCCCTTACGGATAGGATCGGTTATGGCCCCCTAAACCCGATTTTGAGAAGATTTCGCCCCACGGGGGCGATAAAGAGTCTGTGATCAACGGCAGAGGGTACCAATTCTTCACCGGATCTTATTAAAAATCCCGATAGTCGAGGCAGGGCCGCAAGGTTCCCTCTTCATTTCACGGGAAAAAATCCCGCACCTGGGAAAGGAGGATTTTCGTATAAACCCTTTGGAGAAATTTTCCCGGATATATTCGACATGGTCATGTTTTGGGAACGCCAAGCGATAGACCTCTACCCCGGGGAGGGCGGGTCCCCTACCACGGAAAATCAAAAAGGTATTGGGGGGAGGATCTCCGTTCTTTCTCTAAAAAACACCGAACTCCGGGGTATTCAGCGGGGTGGGCCGGGCCCCCCCCCCCCCAATGGTTCGCCCCGGGGAATCGCCGAGGTGCCACCAGCAACGGCTCGGCAGTTAGGACCCAGCAAGGGGACTTCCCCCGTGCCATTAGGTAAAAGAGTGGAGTTGCAGCCAGGAAACCCCCTGAGGAGAACCGCCGAAGAGGAGCGCATAACAGTAAAGGAGATTTTCTCCTTATGCGGGGCCCCCCGTGGAGAGACAGAGCTTGGTGGAACGTATAGTTCGTAAGCAGCTCACGGCGGCCCCAAAGGGGGCGATACTGCAACCCCAAGGAGGGGGGATAAAGTTCCAACCGACCCAGAGCCCAGGAAGGCGGACCGAAAGGGAGTCCAGCATCTCACTATTGAAAACCGGGACATCATCGGGGGCGTGGAGAGGGGGAATTGCACCAAGGACGCCTCCCCCATGAACCTAGGTGCAAAATTTTCCCGACTTTGGCGTTGAGGACAATTTCCCCCGGGAAAAGGGGTCGGGCGCCACAGTTAAGCACATTGCCAGCTGCTTTGGGGCCAATTTTGCTCAGAGAGTTACCCTGGTCGACCTGCTGGGTTCCTCAGGGGGAGCGGTGGCTTGCATAGGGCCTCTGGATACTGGGGCAGGCGTGGAAACCGGCGTGGCCGTCTACCCCAGTTCTTGCCGAAGCTCTTTCGCCTTTCGATGAAACGCAGGGCAATGCGGGGGGCCATCAGAATTAACTCGTGGGGAGGAGGGGTTTGTCTTTTTGCGGCCCCGTACATCCCTTTAACCTACTGGAGAGGGCCCCCCTTTTTAAAAGGTGGCACACAGGGCGGCCTTTTCTAGGTTTAACTCTGAAGCTAAGGTGCGGGGAAATGCACCGCGTATCTCCCACAGGGCAAGTACCCTGGACAGGGTTTGAAAAAGCCTTTCGGCGAGGGGTGCCAATTACCCCCCACGCTGGCCCTTAATCGGAAAAACCCGGGGGGCCGCGCCCTAGGGAGCGGGGACGGGCACACCAGCCTGCACAGGAGCGCACGGAGTTAGGAGCGTGGTCGGGTGAGTACCTAACCTCCGGGGGACGAGTGCACCCACGGTACCGGAGAGATGGTCGGGGAATGGACGTGCCGCTGTGGCGCTGTCCGTGACATATACTAAGAAAAATTTGTTATTTTGTAAATTTTTGTTGAAAGCATTGTCAACAGTAGTGGAGGATGTGCGGTCCATGTCTCTCTCTACCATGTTTATTGTTACTATATGTCCTTGCTTTTTTACTTGGACGGGCACTCCTTCCCACTTGGACCGGGTGTTTTTAAATAGCAGTAGTCCGTAAAAGGGTTAATGCCCTATTTATTTCAGTCTGCTGGCAGTTAGCCCAAGGAAAGGTGATCCTTTCCTTTTTTTGGTGGTGGTGTGGTGGCCATTATTGCTGTGATGCTATGCTCTGGGGCAGCTCAAAGCTGGGGGGGCTAGGGCTGGCAGCAGTGGTGTTGTTGGACCACTGGGTTGTGCCCCTCACTGGTGTGGCTATTGCTGCGGTGGTAGCCGGCATGCAGTGCTACTCCCATTAGTGTAGGGACCCACTTTAAAGAGTTCGCCATGAAATAGGAAGTGGGCTTATACCACTTGATCAAAAAGTGTACTAAGATCCTCCTGTTCATTTTGGTAAATTTTTGCTGAGAAGCAGTGGATTAATGTACAGTGTGGGGATGTGTGGTCCATGTCTCTCTCTTCCATGTTTATTCTTCACATTTGACCGTACAAAATATACAAACAAATTAAGGAATTAAAGTTGTTTTCCCATAATGAAATATTACGTTTCTTTGTTAGATCATTCTGATAAAGTCACAATGAGCTCCTTATTTCATTAATTAGCTTTAAACATATAGGTAAAAGTAAATAAAGACTATTACCAAATACATTGCTGTTCTGATTTTGCTTTCTTTCAGAGCTAGAACAGTTTTTATCTCCTGCTTGTGTACACAAGCTTCCCTAGGTTACTGAACACCTCTCTATGCAATAGCAGCTCTTGCCAGGATGTCGGGACGGTGATGTCACTCTCAGCTGTGTCTTATCAGCAGCACAGGAGCTTTTGGCCATGGTTCAGTGCCTAAATTGTGTGTTTCTTTGTTCTAGCCTGATCTCTGATTTCAGTACTGACTGTGAGGTGATTGACAAGTTCTCCACCACACCCATCTGGTTACTTCTGCTAGCCCCAGTGCTGGGCTGCAGATAGTTTAGACTGAGTGGTGATCGACAGTTGCCTTCAGCACTCATCTTTCTTCCCTGCCAGTCCGTGTTCTATGTGGTGTGGATGTCAGAGGACATCTGACATCCCTTAAGAAGACCCCTTTTCCTCTGGGACATTGCTTTTCATAGTCTCTTGTAGCTTGAGCTGGCATCTCTGACTGGATTATATTGCTTGGATTACTAACCTCTTTGCCCACCTCCTTGACCTCTGTTTTTTGCCTGCCGCCTCTGTACCATTTTTGCTATCTCTGGTATGACCTATTTTCTGCTTGACTATTCTTTATTGTATTTGTCTATCTTGTGTTGTTCAGCATTTCACTTAACCAGTAAAGGGACCATCGACCATTTGTCGCCAACTGCTTAGGGTCAGGCCCAGGGGCGTTGCTAGGCAGTATCATTCGGGGAGAAGCCCCGGATGTAAAGCCTTCTACCCCGAATGATTAGTCTCCTAAGGCCGTGTTCACACGGCTTATTCCCGACGGATTTGTGAGCCGTCTTGAGCTCACAAATCCGCCGTGACTAAGGGGCGGGACGGGGGCGGGGGCGGAGCGCGGCGGGGGGGCCGCTCCCGGCCCCATAGACAATGCATTGTTTACGGCGCGTACCGCCATAAATAATGCATGTCACTTTCTCCCCCCGCGGCGGATTCGCCGATCGGGGAGGAGCGACGGAATCCACTGTTCTCTATGAGAGCAGTGGATTACCGTAATTACTCCGACGGATTGGCGCCGTACTGCAGCGCAAATCCGGCGCGGAGTACGGCGCCAATCCGTGCCCAAATAAGCCGTGTGAACGAGGCCTAACTCTCTCTGCCCCCTGCAGTGAGAAGCTCCGCCCACTACCAGAGCCTCAGCACTCTCAGGGAGCAGTGAGTGCAGCCCTGCAGCCCCGCCTCCTCATATGTGCTCCCTGCACAGCCCTCCCCCGGAGCTACAGCACCAAGGTTCCCTGCCTGCTTCTGACGGCTACTTCAGCAGATCGTCGGCCCAATCACTATGGAAACCAGAACGAGCTTCTGGTTTCCTCAAGTCTTCCAGAGCTGCCTAAACAGCCCAGGAGCTTCTAGGACCCCAGTGACTGTGACCCTGCATAAGGTATGCCCTGAGGCAGGATGCAGGGCCATGCTCCCACCTCACATGTTTCACAGAGTTACAGTATATTAGTATATACATACACACAGGGACAGTATATACACAAATGTAACACTCAGGTAAATATTGGACATGTGTATATACTGTTCGTGTGTGTATATTACAGTATAAATATTTATATACACACTATACAATATATATATATATATATATATATATATATATATATATATATATATACACACCCACATGTACTTCACACAGGGACAGTATATACTCAAATGTAACACCCAGATAAGTATTACACATGTATATACTGTCCCTGTGTGAAGTGAAGTACAATGTGTTATATGTATATATATATATATATATTAAATATATATATATGGGATATATAGATGATATATATATATATATATATATATATATATATATATATAATATATACATATACACACACACTGTAATATACACACAGAACAGTATATGCACATGTCCAATATTTCCCTTGTGTGTTACATTTGTGTGTATATACTGTTCCTGTGTGTATTGAAGTCTGATGTATTAAAGTGGTCAAGCAAATAAAAAGTGAAAAAAACAAACACAAAAAAACACACATATAACCATTTCCTCATTACAAATGCTTTTCAATTAAAAATTGTTAAAAAAAAGTACACATATTTGGCATCACCATGTGTGTATCAACCCTGTGCTATAGAACTGATTTTACTCCTCCATGAAGACTGCTACACAAAAAAAAAACAAAAAACATTTTTGTTCATCCCACTGTGCAAGAAATTGAATAAAAAGCAATCAAAAAGTCCCATGAGCCTCAGAACAGTACCAATGAAAAAAGTTATGGCTATTAGAATTTAATGATGCAGAACATTCTATTTATTTATTTCTGTGTAACATTACTACAACATAAAAAAAAAAAACTATAAAATGGTATGAATTGGGTATTGCTGTAATCATGTTTATGCCCCACAGTAAGCGCTGTAAAAAAAAACACTACCAGGATTTTTTATATACTTTGCCTCATAAAATTTGGAATACAAGGTGATCAAAAAAACATATATAGCCCAAAATGGTGCCAGTAAAAATGTCTGCTCATCCTGCACAAAATCAGCCTTTACACGGCTCTATCAACATAAAAGAAAAAAAGAGTTATAGATGAAAAAAGAAGAAAAAAAAAAAATGGAAAACAGCTGTGTCATTTAGGAGTTAAACTACATCACCACATATACCGTATTTGTGCCCCCAAATTTGGGAAGAAAATGAGGGTGCAACATATATTTTGAATTCAGCAGGAGGTAGGAGTGGGACAATGCTGTAGGACGTGGGCTGGGAGGATGGGGTATGTGGTCGGAGACCATCAGTAAGGGAGTCAAGAGCAGAGTCTCTGCTGCTGGAAGCTAACGGTGGGGTTTAATTCACCCCTTCATGCATATGGATGTCCCTGAACATCTAAATGGCATGAAGGATGTATAAAGCGGGCTCACACGCTGAGCCCACGCTATGCATAGCGGACAGCAGTTGTTCCTTACACTCACCGCTAACAAAGGGCCCGTGCCCCGAATGTTTTAGGACCCTAGCAACGCCCCTGGTCAGGCCAGCAAGTAGGCAGGGACGGCGTTGGGGAGCCTAGCACTAAGGCTAACACTGTCTGTCTTACTGTGTCATCCTATCTTGGTTTCGGGGGCCCTCACAACAAGAAATTTAGTTTTATTGTTATAAAACTTAATTTAACATAATTTTTTTCTACTACAGGATAATCTTTTAATTGCTTATATAAAGCTTCGGAATAGTTTTCTACAAAATGACTGCCTGTGTTACACATACAGACACCTATTCAGCAGATACTTATGACCTCAAGATCTTTTTCTCCACAAACTTTTGACTACACAGGGCATTACCTGCAAGATCATTATGACGGATATATCCATCAAGATGCAGGAATCAGCACCTGCTCATGATGGAAATATTCATTAAAGGGTTAAACAGGCTGCCCAGGGTATAACCTGCTTTGTTTTCCAGAAACCACACGGTTCTTGTTCATGGGTTGTGTCTGGCATTTCAGCTCATCTCCAAAATGGACTTAAATTTGTTTTATACTGAATCTCAATAAGGAACCGTGGAACCTCATTAGGAGTTCTCAGAAGTAGCATCAGGAAATGTCACTTTTCACACAACAATTGGCACAATAATCTTGGCTCGCTTATGGGGCAGTTAAAGCAGTCAACAAATCTTAGAATATTAGATAATATATTAGGAACTAAAATTTGAGGTACAGAAGCATTCCCTTCACTGACTGCTGCTTTATTTCTTGGTAGGACAATGGGAGAACATTTCCCTTTGTCTTTGAAGTGAGCTGACCGCGTAGCTATGCAACCGTGTAATATAATCCTTCAACCTGCTTATACACATCCTGCTTGGACTTATTGCCTGAAAACAAAAGGCTGATCAAACACAAAGTAAATATGTTTTGGACATAAAGGAATTTTGTTTTTAAGGCTACAGTGTTGGATTTTTGCATTTACTACACATTAAGATATCTAAATATGGTGCAGAGGAAATGGAGAGTTTGTCCAAAGAAACCAAATCAACAACTGTTTTAGCCCAAATACCTTTGTCCTTATTATTTTGAAAAAAAATGTCCAGTTAGAGTCTGACCTGTAGAAATAATTATACAATCAGCTTGAAAATAACATTTTCTATCTCATCTTGGTGAAATTTACAGTTTGTGGCAGTAGTGGCAGTTCAGTGGCACAGCTACAATTTTTGTCAGCTGGGGCTGTCCCTGACTTTGCCACCTTTTTCTTATAGACCATGTCTATTTTTTTCAGGCTATGCCTTTTTAAGATAGGCTCTTTCCTAAATCATACATCATTCCTTAACTTTTATACTACAAAAATGCTGGTCAATGCCCTTTTCATCTCCCGCCTAGACTACTGCACCCCCCTTCTCTGTGGCCTCCCCTCTAGACTCCTGCTCTCCTCCAAACCATCCTCAACTCTGCTGCCTGTCTTATCCACCTCTCTCCTCACTACTCCTCTGCCTCTACCTTCTGCCAATCTCTACACTGGCTACCCAACACCCAGCGAATCCAGTTTAAGTTATGAACCATGACCTACAAAGCTCTCCATAACCTCTCCCCCATACATCTATGCCTTAAAGGGGTTTTTCCACGATGTAATGTTGACGTGGGATCCGCCAAAATGGGTATTTAATCACTTTTCTAAATATATGTCATTAAAAAAGTGAAGCTTGTGACAGCTACAGGCTTAATCAGAAGTCCTTAGTTTCCTGAAAGTTTACATTAGACACCACCATAGGAGCTGACAGGAGCTGATCTGGCCACTCTTGCGTGTTTGCACTTCTTATCTGATGACAGGGAACATGAAGGAGCTTGCTAGGGACTGTGAGAAAGATCCTGTTTCTTTTGTATAGAAAATCCACTGATTGTAATGTCATTATTTGAGTGCACATTGCACACGCTCCCTGCTTCCTGGCTCTCTCTGTCAGCCCCCCTCCCTCTACTCCATGAGGCTGCCTGTTTGTTTATCTTCTCTTCTGAGCAGACAAACTCACTTCCTGGCAAAACCCCTTTAATCTCTATATACTTTACCTCACGCAATCTCCGCTCCTCACAGGACCTTCTTCTCTGCTCTCATCTCCTCACACAACCTTTTCCAAGACTTCTCCCGTGCTTCCCCCCACACTCTGGAACTCACTGCCCCAACACATCAGATTCTTCTCCACTTTCAGTTCCTTCAAAAGTATTTCCCACTAGGCACCCGTGGGCACGTGCCTAGGGCGGCGCCTGTTAGGGGGCGGCACTGCAGCAGGAGTTTATTTTTTTTGTAATTTTTTTTTTCCCTCCGGGCACCCGCCCCCCAGTGGTCGGAGTGGTGCGGGGGGGGGGGGAAATGTCGGAGGTTGCACCCGCTAGTGACTATCATTGGTGGCAGCGGTGGGATTCCCTGTTTTTTTTTTTTTTTCTTGCAGAGAGGCAGCGGACAGCGGGGCATCGGTAGGGACATACTGCTTCTCCCTTCCGGCGCTCCGTTGTAATGACAGACAGCATCAGTAAGCTGTGCTGATGCTGCCTGTCCCTTCAGTGGCGCGGTGCGCTGCTGGGAAGGAGGGGGCTGCGCTGCCCCTCCTCCTCTCCCTAACAGCGCGCCCGCCACTGAAGAGCGGAAGCCGCCGGCCGGGGAGAGAGAAGAGTAGCGCGCCCATCCCACTCCTCAGCAGCGCACGGACGTCGCCGAAGAGCAGAAGACCGAGGCCTCCTGCTCTTCAGGACAGGTAAGTGATTTGGGGGAAGGGAGGGGAGAGGAGGGGAAGAGGGGAGGGGGGAGGGGTGAAGGGAGGAGAGGGGGGCTGGAGGCAGGTGAAACGTTGGTGGGGAGTGGAGGCAGGTGAAACGTGAGTGGGGAGTGGAGGCAGGTGAAACGTGAGTGGGGAGTGGAGGCAGGTGAAACGTGAGTGGGGAGTGGAGGCAGGAGAAACGTGAGTGGGCAGTGGAGGCAGGTGAAACGTGAGTGGGGACTGGAGGCAGGTGAAACATGAGTGGGTAGTGGAGGCAGGTGAAACGTGAGTGGGTAGTGGAGGCAGGTGAAACGTGAGTGGGCAGTGGAGGCAGGTGAAATGTGAGTGGGGAGTGGAGGCAGGTGAAACGTGGGTGGGGAGTGGAGGCAGGTGAAACGTGAGTGGGCAGTGGAGGCAGGTGAAACGTGAGTGGGCAGTGGAGGCAGGTGAAACATGGGTGGGGAGTGGAGGCAGGTGAAATGTGAGTGGGGGCTGGAGGCAGGTGAAACGTGAGTGGGGAGTGGAGGCAGGTGAAATGTGAGTGGGGGCTGGAGGCAGGTGAAACATGAGTGGGGAGTGGAGGCAGGTGAAACGTGAGTGGGGAGTGGAGGCAGGTGAAACGTGAGTGGGGGCTGGAGGCAGGTGAAACGTGAGTGGGCAATGGAGGCAGGTGAAACGTGAGTGGGGGCTGGAGGCAGGAGAAACGTGAGTGGGGAGTGGAGGCAGGGAAACGTGAGTGGGGAGTGGAGGCAGGGAAACGTGAGTGGGGTGTGGAGGCAGGGGAAACGTGGGTGAGAGTTTAGGAATTGGTGGGAGGATGGGGGAAGGCAGGGGAACATGTTATAGGTGCCAGACTATATGGAGCTGTGTGTCACTGTGATATAATGGGAGGTATCAGACTATATCGAGCTGTCTATCAAAGGAGGTATCAGACTATATGGAGCTGTGTGTCACTATGATATAATGGGAGGTATCAGACTATATGGAGCTGTCTATCATATAATGGGAGGTATCAGACTATATGGAGCTGATTATCATATAATGGGACTATATGGAGCTGTCTATCATATAATAGGAGGTGTCGGACTATATTATTATTATTATTATTTATTTTAAAGCGCCATGATTCCAGGGCGCTGTACATTCGAGGGGGTTACATACATTACATAAGTCAAACGAGTACAGTGATAATTGATGAATGACAATTGGCACGACAGAGGGAGAGAGGACCCTAACCCGCGAGGGCTTACAATCTACAAGGAAGGGGGAAAGAGACAGGAGGTGAGGGCAGACATGTCTGTGGAGGAAGTAGTGACAAGTTTAGTGAAGGTTATAGGCAAGCCAGAAGAATGGTTTTCAGTTGCTTTGAAGCTGGTGAAAGTGGAGGAGATCTGATGTGTTGGGGCAGTGAGTCCAGATGTG
>JAODAL010081122.1:0-12009 GCA_025379985.1 Phyllomedusa bahiana | reverse complement strand
AGGTCAGGAAACGTAGCGGAACGGACTGGTACAGGATAAAATACGGACACAAGGACCTCCATACTCTCACTAAGCACCCCAACAACTGGCAACGGGTCCCGGGGGCGGATACTTAATGGACCACCCCGGGCAATAAGCCAATTACCGGACACGGGCCCCTTTAAATTTTTAAACCAGCCCGTCGCGCCCCTAGGGGGCACGCTGCGCACGCGGCCGGGGACAAAAGGAGTCCTTTCACCGGAGCGGGCCGTAAGCGAGCCGCGGGGGGGGGAAGTGGGGGGCCGCGGGTGACCGCGAGCCCGCGCCGGGGGGCCCCCTGGCAGCAGGAAGGGGCCCGCAGGGGCAGCGGCCCCCGGCCGCCATGACATTAACATTTCCTACCTATTCCTGTTTCTGACAGCCCCATCCCCCTTGAGCCACCTTGACTTGTGAAGAAAAAAAATGTTTTTAAAAAACAAATTTTTTATAATGGGCCCTGTAGTATAGTGCATGTCACAGAAAAAACCCCCAAAAAAATTCAAAACAGACCCATGAGCCATTTTTGCAATTGTGAAGAACAAATGTCAAAATTAAAAAACAACATTTTTTAAATAGGACCTGTAGTATTGCTGCATTCAAAGCACATCCCCCAAAAAAAATTATAAAAATGACTGCTCCCACTGTTAAAAATTGTGAGGGGAAATGCCCCTTTAAAAACCACATTTTGTTCCAAAAGGACCAAATTAATATCTGTATCTCCGAACAGCCCCCCAAAAAAATTTAAATATGATTTCTCACCCATTTTAAAAATTGTGGGGGAAAATCCCCTTTAAAAAACCCACATTTCTTTTCCCAAAGGACCTAATTATATCTGTATCTCACAGAAACAGCCCCCAAAAAATTTAAAAATAGATTTCTCAGCCACTGTTAAAAATTGTGAGGGAGAAATCCCACTTAAAACCATTTTCTTTCAAAGGACCATAAATTTTGCTGTATCTCACAGAAACTGCCCCCAAAAAATTATAATATGATTTCTCAGCCCTTTAAAAAATTGTGAGGCAACATGCCCCCAAAAAACCATTGCAATGAAAAAAATTCAAGAGAAGGAGTAAAGGGAAATAGGGTTTTGTCATCAAATTTTGGTGTCTTTTTACAGTCTCCTCACAGCAAAACCAGCAAAATGAACTGTGGGAACAAAGAATAAAAATTGCAGTAAGAAAATCTTTTTTAAAAAAAATTTTTTCAAGGGGACCTTTTCTGTTTGTAGAGGAATGTGAAGTAACCAGCAACAATTTGGGACCCGGCAATTGGGCCACAACATCATCAGAGACCCAAAGCCTGATTCATCTTGATAAAAGTCAAACACCCACATTACGGGGAAAGCCGAATGCTTTTGTCTGAAATGACCCCCTCTGGCGTGCGGAAGGTCCCTCAGATATGACCTGGCTGCGGGGGCAGCCCAACACCTCTATCGGGGAGCCAGCTGGGGCCTTCGCCTTTTTGGGATACCCAAAGTCTATTGGGTCCGGGAAACACCCAAAAACATCGGTTTTGAGAGAGAAAGTCGTGCACCATGATTTTAAGCTGGTCTCTGGGGTTTATGTTCCCCGCATTGTATGCTTTGGTGAGGTGGTAAATAAAGATTCCCAAAGGGGTCACCCTTTGGGTTTCGCCCCCTTGCCTGCTGCTGCTGTGCTGCACGGCTATTTGGGCACTTATGCGTCAAGTCCTGGGTTTTTGCACCATGACATTTGAAAACGTGAAGCAGACGCAACAGATGTCTCCATTTATCAATCAGAAGGTCTCCTTTTCCTGCATTTTACTCTCTTTTTGGGTGGGGGGAAGGGAAAGGCTGAGTTTTGTTTTGTCCCGGGGACCAGGCGGGGGGCCCACCCAGTAACTGTTGTTCTTTTTGAGGGCCCTAATCGAGGATCATTTGGAGTAAATGGACCATCCAAGCACTCATGTGAGAGATGGACCCTTGTTTCCCAACCCTGGGTCGGGGGGACTACAAACGATCTTCCCATCTTCTCCCCACCTCAAATTCGGCCAACCTTTTTCCAAGGCAGGGACGTCGAAACATGGGTGCTGGGAATCCCTCCCTCCTCCTCCCCCCCACTGCCTCCGGCACGTTTAAAACACAGCCCTGACTTCCCTGAGATGATCACCAGAGGGGTGATCGCCCCTTGCCTAGTCTGGACCCCGAACCACTGTCAAAGGGAAACCGATAAATTGTGAAACTGTGGGGGGCTTGTGGATTTGACGGAAAAAAGGGCTCTGTGTCCGCATCTGTTCCGTCTCCTCCCCCGTCGCTGGGGGACCTGTTGTTTAGAGTGTCCAACGATCTTTCCCAGAACTAAACACCAAATCTCATGCTGACAAGGGAAAAGTCCGCACGACCATTTTGGTGGCTTCTTAAAAAACGGGGCAAGGATGTGCAGAGCTCTTTCACTTGCCCCCACTCCGGTGGCTCAACACCCCGAGGTCCGCCCCGCGCTTGTAGCCTTGGTCACTTGTACGCTAAGGGCATTGTGCGCTGCCCAATCGTGGAGCAGTGGGGGTCGAATTCCAGCGTGTTGCCACTCAACAATGAGACGGTTGACGGGGAGGCCGACTGACGCTGCAACGCAGCCAGGCGGACGAAGCAGGGTGTGAAGGGCGGAAGTGCGAACCAACCTCGAGCCTTCTCAGCGGGCATCCGCCCCGGGGGTAGTGTTTAAGAAATTTCCTACAAAGGGGGTTTAAAGACATGTGCCAGGAAAGGGGATTGCCCGCCTACCGATCTTAAGGGCGGCCACAGATTTCGCCCGTTACGCACACCACCTTCCTGAACAAGGTTCTTGTCCCCAGCCACGCTGGGTCTCATTGCGGAGAGCCCCCACAGCCCCTGACCTGTGTGGGGGAGGGTCTCAAAGACAGTTTAAATTTAAACAGGGCCCTGGTTTCTCGGGGTCCGTGACCCACCAGAGGACCTTTGGGGGGAAAGAACCCTGCACCTCCCTGGGTTTTGAAGAGCGTCGCCGAGCCTGAGAGCCACCGTCACCACCAGAGACATCCCCCCAGCTCCCCCAGTGAGCTGTTCACAGAGATATAGGGGCCTTGGCTGTGCTTCTATCCAGTGTCGGGGTCGATGGATTTTTCCCCGGCCACAGATGGACTTTTCCGGCCACGATGCAGACAACGCGTTTAAAAATTTTTAGAGACCCGGGGGCGGGCCAGGCGGGGACGGCTTTCTGGAAAAGAAATGCCGCTGGGCATCTGGTTTTGGGCGGGCAAGGGCCATGAGGGGTGGAACCCTCGGGGCCCCAGACGGAAAGGAAAATTTTCCAAGGGCCAAAAAGCCTGGCGATGCCGACATTCGGGTTTTTTGGTTTTGGGGATTTTTTTGGGGTTAAAGTTGGGGAAACAGAGGGGCTGCTAGACTGGCCGCTGTACGGCGTGCAGGTCGTCAACTGAAATGGAATGGGTAGGGGGTCTTGTTGGTGCTGGGGGGTACTCGGCGACGGGGGAGGCTGAAGCGGAGGCGACCCCGACATGACTCTGACTAGGGCAGCGAGGAATGCTTGGTGGGCGTAGGAGGAGGGAAGAAGAGGGGTGAAGTGATTGGATGCCCGGCACGGGGTGGCCTTTTTTGGCCAATTTGCCTCCATTTCAACCATGTATTCGCTGCATGTGACTAGACATGTTGGGGGGTTAAACCCTAAGATTCTTTACTCTATGGATGCGTTTTTGGCAAAGGCAGAATAAAAAGCTTGCCGAAAAAGGCCCGGGTTGAAGGGCCTGGGCCTTTTTTGCGGGGAAAGGGGGACGGGTTTCCGCTGATCGTGACTGGGGGAAACACTCGCGGACTTCTGCAAGCCCTCTCCCCTTTTTGAGGGGGACCCGTCTGACACAACCCCATCGTCTTCCTCCTCTTTCCCTGATGAAGCCTCGCAAGTAAAATTGGTGAAAAGACCACTTGGATCCCAATGTATCATCATCATCATCAAACAGGTGATTGGTCGTCCCCGACATTCTGCATCCAGACTGCGGGCTACAAGCAAGAGGACTGCAAGGCGTTGCCGACCGCCTGGGGTCTTTGCCGATTTTCCGGGTTCCTTCTCCCCTTGATGGGACAGTAACGGGCGCAAACAACCAAAAAACATCCCCTTTGGCCTCTTGATCTTTTAACATGCCTTCTACCCCAACCGCATTTTTTTCATCAAAAAAGTCCAAAATTGGTTTATCCACATGGGGTACACAGTTGACTTTGTGCTGCCCTTTGCTTCATGTTTGGCGGGTCTGATGATGCTTGACGACATTTGTGGGGTGAGGGAGGACGAAGGGGAAAAAACTGCGGATGCCCGGGTTTCATTAACCACTAAAATAGATTGGGGACGCTGTTCGTTACTGAGATTCACAGGGGCCCGACCCAGCGATGACAGGCCTGACGGGCCGCACCGAGATCCGCGGCATGCTGTTGTCGCCAGCACTGGGAAAGGGGCTCCCTTTTCTCGTACCCACCTCCTACACCCTCTTTACGCTTACCACCGCATTTCTCCCAGTTCAGAAAGATAAAAAATTTTAAAAGGGAGGGAAAAGTTTTTTAAGTCTTTATTAAAAGCGGGAAAACCAGCTATTCTTAAATCTCTCTAATTTCCCACAGCCAAAAAGGATTAGAAACTGAATCTTTCTACGAATACCTGTGAAATGGGTTAGTCGAAAACCGTAAGACAAAAAAACAACAGTGTTTTTTCCCCCGTCCCAGGATTTTTTCAACTGCCCCGTAGGGCTAGGAATTTATAGTTTTTAACAAAAAATCAACAATGCACAAAAGAATTCAACGAGCGCAATAAAAACTATTTTAAAAAATTACATGGATGAGAAAAAATTTCGTTTTTTTCACAATGACAAACAAAACAGTTGCTAGAAAAATTTTTTTATCACAATTGTTTTTACAATTGGGTATTTGAAAAAAAAATAGGCCCCACCCCGTGCACACGCTATTTAAAAATTTTTACGTAAACAAACGGTGGGGTTTTTGCACCTATAAATCACTGCGGTGATACAAAATTTTTGTATTCAAAAATTTAAATACAAGGTGGCCCATGAAACAAAACTGGGCCCACCAAAGTAAAAAAAACACCTATTTGAAATTTTACATAATAAAAGGTGTTTTTGCACCTATGAAATACACCTGAAATTTCTGCAAAATTTTGTATGGTAAACCGACAAAAGGGTCTTTTTAACAAAACTGGGCGCGCCAAAAGTGAACTAAAACCCAATTAACTTTGTATGGATAATAAAAAGTGGTTTTTTGCACCTATAAAATACACCTGCAGTGACTAGAAAAGTTCTTATTATTTTAATAAAAAATTGGGGCTTTGAACAAAGCTGGGTTGCACAAAGTGAAAAAAAACGTAATTTAATTGTGTACGGATAAAAAAAAAGTGGGTTTTTTCACCTATAAATATACCTGCGTGACTAGAAAATTCGTATCCCATGGTGGTACAAAGTGGGTCTTTGAACAAAGCTGGGGTCCCAAAATAAAAAAACGGATTAAATCTTGTACTGTTAATAATAGGTGGTTTTTGCCCTATAAAACACCTGCAATTCTAGCAAATTTCTGTATGGAATTCCGTACAAGTTGGGTCTTTTAACAAAACTGGGGTGCGCCAAAGTGAACTAAACCTAATTAAATTTTGTACGGGATAATAAAACGGGTTTTTTTCCCTAAAATACACCTGCGGGGGACTAGAAAAGTTCTGTACCCATTGAAGAAAAAGTGGGTCTTTGAAAAAAAACTGAGTGCGCCAAAATGAAAAAAAAACCTAAAAATCATTTCAATAATAAAAGGTGAGTTTTTCACCTTCAAATACCCTGCATTACAGAAAAGATCGTATCCTAATTAATACATCTGCACAAAATACAAGCTAATTTTTTACCAAAACTGGGCCCAAAAAATGTTAAAAAAACCCCTTTCAATGCAGGGTCAAAGCAAAATCTGGGCTGCACAATTTTCCCCCTCTCCTTTTTAAAAAACCTGCCGCCTGCCCGTCTGTCTTTTGTGTTCGCCCTAACCCCCCCCCCCCCCCAATTCTCCCTCCTATCCGCGGTGTACAGCGTAGATGCCCTTTTAAAAATTTCCCCGCCTAAGAACTAAAAACTGAAAATCCTAATCTACCTAAGTTCTAATGTTACAGCTAAAACAAAGTTTCGTGTGAACAAAGAGAACGTTTCGTGAGCTTTTTTAAAGAGACCAGCACACGTCCCGCTTTATATACACAGACCACATGATCATAAAAAAGGAAGGCTGTTCTATGAAAAAAAAGGTTTTTGATTTTTCCACCAATCACAACCATACACATCGCAGTCTGCTCGCACATCCATCTCACCCTGCTCTATTCCTAAGCTGATTTGTGGGCCCCCAAAAAGACAGGGAAACGCCGAAAATGCGCGAATTAATAATTATGCGCAGATTTTAACCTTAATTATCACGTGACGAAAAAAAACCATAACACAAAAAACCCGGGCCTTTCAACTTGTCGATAATAATCGCTCGACACTACTAATGAACAATGCGCCTAACACATTCATTAGGCACATTAGATATTGTAGCGCACTTGACGCCAGAACAGGGTGAAAAACCCTACCATACATGTCTCCCTAAAAGTCAGACAAGTTGAGTTTAAAACCAGGATGGATTTAAGTACAAAAATCGTGAAGCAGAGGATAATGAAGTCGAAGTCCAGTAACCACAGTAAACAATACAAACAAGGAAATACAGAAGGAGAATCACATGCAACAGGGTGAGGAAAGGACAGGTTTTAACTAGCCCACCTCAGCCATGGATTGAACCTCAATATATTTTCTAGTCATGGATGTTTGCTACATTAGAATAATAATTATATAGGAGTGCTAAAAAGTAAAGCAGAACAAAGGTGCACTCAAGTGAAGTAAATTAAAACACCAGGGATCAAGCTCAGTGTATGGTATTGCTCATCTGGAATGGTTGTACAAAATGGTAAAACTCACTTTAGAATCATCAAAATTTAAAACAAAAGCTGCAAGTCCTTTCTCGATTCATGGGAAAATCCTTTCACTCAGGAAAGAGTCCACAGTAAAAGTTATGTGTAACAAGCAGGCATGTCGCATACAATCCAGGACTAGCGCTAATGTATAAAAGAGCCACGAATATAATCGGACACTGGGCAGTAACCACTATGAAAGTGTCATTATTCATTTATTCAGGTCAACAAATCGCCAGGAGCGATTACAAAACATGTTGTTTTATATATATATATTTGTTGGCCCGAATAAATAAATAATAACACTTTCATAGTGATTACTGCCCAGTGTCTAATTATATTTGTGGCTCTTTTGCACATTAGCGCTAGTCCTGGATTGTATGCAGTGTGTCTGCTTGTTACACATTAGAATAATAATGTACTTGATTTATTGTCAAGGGTTAAGCACACACATAGCTGATGCTCACATTTGAATAACTTGCAAACACCCTGTGGCTGTATACAGATGGGTGATGCTGGCTTGGCTAAATATCCCTTTTGCTCTCCATAGACCCAGTGGGTCCAAATCAAATTGAGGATTTGTTACATCCAATAGAGGACACCATGTATAAGGAGAAAAAAGTTGGTCTTGGCTGTAAAAGACTGAAGTTACCCAGACAGGGAGGTACCAGACTTCAAACGCCAAATGACATAAAAACAGGACAAAGGGAGGTCAAGACAAATACTAAAAGAGACAAGTATGAAACTAGGTGCATCGAAGTTCATTTTATTTTAAAGTGTATAATGTGCCTGAATGTATAAAAGTGCTTTTTGTGCATTGAGTCTGATTGTCCAAGACATTCTTATTTTTTTGACATATGCGGACAGTCATGCAATGTGGAACAAGATCTCGGTATGAGGACATGACAAGTGACCCACAGACACAGACAAAGGCCCAGGAAAAAATAAATCACTGACCTTCCACACAAATCTGGTACACAGATGCTGATAACTGAATGTTTATTACTTCTTGTACCCAGTAGACCTTTCATAAAGAATGTAATAGATCTCCATTTTTTTAAAAAACATTGTGAGTCCTCCTGTTCTGTTATAGCCTGAAAAAAACAAAACAAAAACAGCTTATTTCTGCGTTTTACAATTTGAAGTTTGGATCCAGAATAGTTTTATTTTTTACATTATTTTTAATAGTTTTAAGTTATTTACCCTACCTAGAGTAAAATTATGGCTCATATCCAGATTTTATCTGTCCTGTCTTGAACCTTAAAAAAGAGAAAAAATAATAATATGATTACACTTACAGGTATTACACAATGTGGATAAACAGTAACATTAATTAGCTGTGACAAAAAGAATGATTGAATGATAAAGGAACAAATTTATTTATGATTGTATAACATTTGGAGACCACAGTAATGCCAAAAAAATGTATCTTCCCAGTTCAGAACATATTTGGACATCAATGGCCTCCTGGGACCAGGATAACAGATCAAAACAAAATAATGTTTATGGCTGATGCAGATGCTACCATAAGCAGAAGCATCCACCCAAAACAATTACATGCTTTGAATGGGGTTTTCAAATGGAGTGTTAATTAGCTTTACAATTTTGCCGATAATGCCACAAAATTATCGGTTTAACAGAGTAGAGTGGGGGGACAGGCGTGAAATCAGATATTTGGAAAGAAAATGAAATACAGGAGTCCTGGCTAGTATGTAATAGCAGTGTACTAAAACATACTATCCCTCATTAAGAACCAAAAAAATTAAAAGCTATGTGTATCAGTTAAACTTAAATAAAAATACTGAAACTGAACTGAAATCTGATTATTTGTACACATTTATCTTATCACCCTTTTATGAAAGTCAGAATGCCCAGAATATTTATATGAAATAATATATTGTATATGTAAAAATACATACAAATTGCTAGAAAGACAATTTTCAATAGATGACACCTTTACATAATGGTCATACAGTTAACACATCATATTATATATATTACATATATTATATATACTACAGTTACCACATAAGAAACAAATATTATCACCATACCGTTACTGCACAAACCAGTATACAGAGACCAATATTAGCAATGATACCGCTATACCAAATAATACTGTCACATTATGACCACATATCACAACCACATAGTGACTGAGAGGGAGGGGAGGACCATTGCACCCCAGTCGAAATGGAGTTCCTTGAAGTCCTAGCTAGTGTATAATAGCAGTATACTAAAAATACTATCCCTCATTAAGAAAAAAAAAAATGAAAATCTATGTGTGTCAGTAAAACTTAAATAACAATACCGAAACTGTAAAATATAGAAATGAAATCTGATTATTTGTACACATTTATCTTATTACCCATTTATGAAAGTCAGAATTCCCAGAATATACTGTAGATTGGCATAACTGGAGACATGCACAGTGGAATTCATAAATGTTCCAGACAGTAAGAAACTCAGTCAAACTAAAAACACATGCGATAAATAATAGAGTCGAAAATTAACTAATACAGGATCAGCTTCCATTTCCCAACATGTTGTAAGTAGAATTAAAGTGTTTAATCCCCGGCATTTCTATTGTCACAAGCTGCAGTGTAGTTTGCATTCATGACTGCCGCAACTTGCACTTACTACTTCACGTCTCCATGCAGTTTCTGCCCTCCATCTTGCAGCTAACCCTATACGTAGTCACCCTTATGCATTTTCCCCTCTGTTTTCAAGTTCCTTTCTTGTCCTTTTCGGTTTTTAAAGGGTCCGGGAAACACTGCTAATTTTCCTCTTCTCATGCAGCACCTCTGCAACTGTTAAAGGCACACACCCTCTTTAGCTGTTACTGATTTTGGTTGTGAAGTTAGAATGTTTCCATTACCGTAATTTCTGATTTTAGCCTTAATCTAATTCTTGTGCGGAACCTAGTAGATCCATTTTCTGCCATAGGTGATCCATGTCACCTACACATGTCTATAGCTTCTCTCAGCTTGCAGGGTATACACAGATCATTAATGTGATCTCAACAACATGTAGCTCTCTCCTTTGGCTGTCATTCGGTATAAAACCAATTTAAAAAATGCAACTTGAGCAAGCCCAGTTTTTTTTTGTCTTTGTCAATTTCATATTTATATTTTGCCATAGGCCAAACTTAAAATCTAACAGTTCTCACTATTAAACACTTAAAAAGTAACTTTTATTTTTATCAAAATCTTTAAACCCCTAACACCTATTTAAAAACCTGATCTCTATCCTCATCATTTAACCCTTTTTGGGTCTGAAAGAGGGAATAACCCCTTTCTTTCATCTAAGTCTGGGGGAACCCACCTATTAACAGGAGAGCCTTATATCTATAGCAAGTATTAGCTTCAGTAAGGGATCCCAAGCCAACTACTTGGGCAGTCTCCTATCTCATAGACACAGAACAAATAGGCCCCCTTGTGACACCGTCTGCACAGGTGACACTTGTAACAGAGGTGAGAGATCACAATTTAAACGCATGCCGCCCTCACTACTCTAAAGCATAAAAGGGGTTTAAATTTGTATGAAAGGCAATCTTTTAAACCTTTTTCCATTCTTACAAGAACAGAGAAAAAAAAAGACAAAATATTTAAAAATTGGCACTAATAAAGGAACAAGTTTACAAAGTAAAAGTTAAAAATTACAGACAGATCTAACATTTAGCTTGACATGTACTGTATGAACAGGGCTGTGCCAGAAGTTACATAGTTACATATTAAACGGTTAAAAAAAAACATGTGTCCATCAAGTTAAACCAAGGGGGGGGAAAATGTGGGTGATGGGAAAGACAAGGACTTTATCCCAGCCTAAAAAATCACGGTTTATTCCCTTGAAACCCCAAGGGCATGAACAATCTGCTCCAGCCAGATCCAGAATTTTACATGGCTACAAGCATTAATTTCTTTATTTCCGGGTAGTATCAAGCCTTTCTTAAAAACCTCTCATTCCTCCGGGGACCAGATCCTCAGGCGGGCTATTCCACAATTCACATTTCTTACATTGAAGAACGCTCTTCTCTTCTGGATTGAATCCTTTTTCTCTAGTCCCAAGGGAATGTCCCTTGTCTTTTGAGGGGGGTTACTTGAAATAATTTTTTTTCCCCCTACTTTTTGTAAAGGGGCCCATTTAATATTTATATAAATTAATCAGTCCCCCCCAAGCCGTCTTTTCCAGACTAAATCAGTTTTAAAATTTTACTAACCTCTCCTCATAACAAGATGCTCCATTCCCCCTTAAAGTTTGGTTGCTCGCTTTGTACTCTCTCTAGCTCCCAAAATCTCTTTTATAAACTGGGGCCCCGAACTGAACTCATATTTTAAGTAGGGCGCACCAATGCTTTTTACAGCGGTAAAATTACATCCTTGTCCCCGAGCCCGGCCCCTTTTAATACACACCAATATCTTACTTTCCCTAGAGGGAGCGATTGACAGCATGCTGTTCTGTAGTCTATGATCTACAAGAACCCCAATCTTCCAACAAGCGATTTTCCCAAGTTTTTTTCCCCCCCGGGGCATAGAGCCGTAGATTATTTCTCCCCAGATGCAAACCTAATTATCCTCATTGAACCCCTTTGCCAAGTGGATGCCCCAAGCACCCCTGTGTCCAGGTCTCTTGCAATTTATGACACTTCCAAGATTTTTCACTACCCTGCATAGCTTTTTGTCATCTGCAAAAATCGAAAAAGTGCTATCGATCCCCCCCACTATATCGTTAAAAACATTTAAAGGGGGTTGTCTCATTTCAGCTTTTTACCTGTCATGTCCCTGGTAAGTTGAACTGAGGGCGTGCTAGCTTGCCCGTCTGTTCTGCTCCCTCCCCCCCCCCATCAGCACCAGGCAGCACTAACTTCTATACAGGGGGGGGGGGGGTTTGCTCTCAGATTCCCCCTGTGGTGCCGCCCTAGGTCGTTACAAGAGGGGTGATCTAGGAGTGTAGGGAAGGAATATGAAGCTTTTGCAAAAGACAAGGGATGCATGTGTTCCTAAATTTTCCCCCGCTTAGCTTT
>JAODAL010081121.1:0-12009 GCA_025379985.1 Phyllomedusa bahiana | reverse complement strand
TTGTGCCTCCGCCACTCGCAGGTGAAGAGCCGGCCACCTGTCTGTCTGACATACTTTTTGTTCTAAAATGTACAGACACTGTTTGATGAAGATATCTGTATATGATAAATACACACCCTTTATTTGACGCCAAATGAACCCACTAAGAAGCTTGGGTAACCCTTGGATATAAATTGCGCTCCACAAATGGGCAGGAAAAATTGACTTGTATGTGCCGTTTAAAAACTCTGTGTATTTTACTGAATATAAAAGCACAAACAGGCTTAATTAACCTTCGGATATGAATTATGCTACAGAATTTCTTTTGTGGCGGTGAAAAACAAAGTTTCTTTTACTGAGTACAACTGCAGAACAACGCTTAATTAACCCCTGGATGTAAATTGTGCAAAAGAATTGAGCAGCCGGAAACTACTAGCTTTTTAGCGTGTTACAATTGCGTGTTTTCTACGCTACACAACAAGAGAAAAAATTGTAATTAACCTTCGTTTGTGAATTATGCTACAGGAAAATTTTATTTTTGGCGGTGAAAAAGACGGTTTCTTGGAGTCACAACAGCAGCAGAACAACGCTTAATTAACCACTGGATGTAAATGTGCGCAAAAGAATTGTTGAGCATGCCGGAAACTACTAGCTTTGTAGCGTGATACAATTGCGTGTTTTCTACGCTACACAACAAGAGAAAAAATTGTAATTAACCTTCGCTTGTGAATTATGCTACAGGAAAATTTTATTTTTTGGTGGTGAAAAAGACGGCCTATTTTTGTCACCACAGCACAAAAACAACGCTTAATTAACCCCTGGATGTAAATTGCGCAAAAGAATTGAGCAGCCAAAAATTAAGTGGTATTTGTATTATAAAAATGCTGTTTCTTTAAATGAATACAACAGGAACTGGCTTAGATGCCCCTTGGATATTCAATGTGCTGTGAGCAGATACCATTAAATTGTATATGTAACTGCAGTGTGCGCACACTGGACTTCAGATCCAATACACCAGAAATAGAACATTAAGAGAAGCAGTCTCTGAGACAAGCTGAGACACCCCACAAAAATCTCTGTATAAAAATCAGTTCTTCAGTAACAATCAGCCACGGCAGCACCTCCCTGATCAGGACAGTGAGAGCGGTATGAGCTCCCAGCGTTGCGCCCGGACTTATATAGTGCGGTGACGTCACAGAATCCCGCCGGTCTCTGATTGGCTTCATCTCTGCACATGTCATGCAGGCTATGCCCTTCTTCCTCCCAGAGTGCTTTGCCCCATGTAGCGCCATGTGCTTGCAGCAATTTTATCAATCAAAAGCACACTTCGTTCACCCGAAGTACCCCAAACTTCGACTTCGTTCAGAACCGAAGTTTTCCTGAAATTCTAAACGAATTCCACTTCGTTAGAATCAATTCGCCCATCTCTAGTGACTTTAACTATCCAGACATCAATTGGGAAACTGAAACCTGTAAAGAAAGAAAACAGGTTTTTGTCAATAACTAATGATAATTACCTTTGCCAAATAGTGCAGGAACCGACTAGAGGAAAGGCCCTTTTAGACTTAATATTCACTAACAGACCTGACAGAGTAAGAAAGGTTCAGGTTGAGGGGGATCTAGGAAATAGTGACCATAATATAATACATTTCCATTTATCCTTCAAGAGAGTTTTTTGTCAAGGAGCCACAAAAATATTGAATTTTAGGAAGGCTAATTTTATTCTGCTTAGGGAGGCCCTAAACCGTATTGACTGGGACAAGGTGTTTCAAAATGGCAGAACAAATAATAAATGGGATATTTTTATAAACATCTTAAGCATCCACTGTGAGCGGTACATACCTTATGGTAATAAAATAATTAGAAACAGGAAAAACTCAATGTGGATCAACAGGAACGTAAAGGAGGCAATAAATAACAAAAAAAGTGTTTCATCTACTAAAACAGGAGGGCAGTGAAGAGGCACTAAAAAGCTATAAGGAAAAAATTAAATATATCAAATTAATCTCATCAGCTTCTATGAGGAGGTTAGTTCTAGACTGGATCGGGGTGAAGCATTGGATGTAATATATCTAGATTTCTCTAAAGCATTTGATACAGTGCCACATAAAAGGTTGGTAAGTAAAATGAGAATACCTGGACTGGGGCAAAATGTGTGCAAGTGGGTAAGCAACTGGCTCAGAGATAGAAAAAAAAAGTGTGATAATTAACGGTGCATACTCAGACTGGATCCCTGTTACTAGTGGGGTACCACAGGGCTCAGTATTGGGCCCTATCCTCTTTAAAATTTTCATTAATAATATTACACAGGGATTGCATAGTGGAATATCGATCTTTGCAGATGATACTAAGCTCTGTAAAGTAACACATGGGGAAGAAAAATCCATTACATGATTACATGTTAAATTGAAATATGCTAGGTAAAAGTGGAGAAGGAGTTGGGAATCCTGGGGGACAGTAAACTTAACTGTAGCAGCCAGTTTCAGGCAGCAGCTGCCAAGGCCAGTGGTATTATGGGGTGTATTAAAAAGGGCATAAATGCACACGAGAACATTATTCTCCCATTATAAAAGTCACTGGTTAGATCACACATGGAATATTGTGTGCAGTTTTGGGCACCAGTGCACAGGAAAGACATTGTAGAGCTTGAATAGATACAAAGGCAGGCAACAAAAATAATAAAAGGACTGGGTGGACTGTAATAGCCAGAAAGATTAGCAAGATTATGGTTAGGTGTCATGAGGTGTCATGTTGAACTTTCAGTGACCAGTATGAGGAAGTGTGAGAGCGATGCACGAAACTTAACACACCTGTTTCCCATTCATTCCTGAGACCTTGTAACACTAACAAGTCACATGAACACCATGGAGGGATATTTCAGATTGGGGACAATTTGTGCATTTTCACTTGGGGTGTACTCACTTTTTTGAGATACTGTAATTGATTCAGGTCTTTCCTTTATTCTTGATACTGAATCATCTGCACACTGGTGTTACCTACTGTATACCTCAAACACATCTCCAGAAATAACTCTTTTCTTAGTGTCTGAGCTGTTGCTGTAGTCCAAATTGGCAGTGGCAACAAAATACCATAATTGCCAACTATCTTAATATAAATATACTGCAGATATACTCCCTAGCTCAGACCCAATCCTGAACAATGTCGCTTTTCAGAGTAGCAATGTCACTGCCACTCAACCTGTAGATTTAAACTATGTTTAGGTCTCTAGTAAAAGTTAAGTTTTAAGTCTATAGTTAGTCTCTTTATATTTATATTAACCCCTTAATGATACTGGATGAAAACTTACGTCCCATTGTCGATAAGGGGCTTTGTAGCAATCCAGCTACATAGGTGGCAGGTGCCAGCTGCTAATTGCAGCTGGCACCCTCCAGTAACCTTGTGAAGGCTTCTATCTCTGCCATGTTTTTTGTTTTACTACTTCCTATAGAAATACAATAATACAAATACAGTATACAACAGACAGGTAAAGCTGGTCTGTAAAAGACACGCACACAATACAATGCAATATAATACAATGGTCTAGTAAATTAACTCCATTGTTTCTGCAAAGCTAAATCTGTTAGTTCAAAAAAGTTGGAAGCAGCTGGGTGTAGAACACTGTTTGTCAATAGTGAAGTCTAGGTTTAAAAAAAGTCAACAATCAAAAAAAAAAAAAACCCTGGAGGAGAAACAAAGTACTAATTGGGATTTTTCATTCCTGATTCTGTATTTGTTTCCTCTAATTGAACTGACATGCATGTTTCATGAAGCCAGACCGTTCAGCTACTAAACTTGCTTTGTCTAATAGCTGTGCTTTGTGTATTTGCTTGTAGCGAAATAAGTTGGGTGACATTGTCTCTACATGGTGATTTTAAATATTTTTCCAGGGATTGTGTACTATATATTTTGCGCTGCAATATAATGTCCTTATTCCCTATAACCCCAAGCATTACATAAGAAGCATATTTTTTTCATTCAACCATGGAAACTAAGTATATGCTTGTTTCTGTACCACACTGCTTTGTATGTGACACATTAATTTAAACCTTCAAATGAAACACTAATTGAATCCTTTCCTAACGCTTTTGTGTTGAGGGTTCTCACAAAGCTCACACTATGAAAACGACTTTCAAGCTGTTAAGCCTTATAGAAAAATAACCGCAAATGCTGAAAATAACATCTCTATTCAGACAGAATGTATGGCACAAAGATAGAAGAAGATAAAACAAAAATAATATGAATTTATTATTTTAAAGCACCATTATTTCCACATTGGAAGGGGATTTACATGCATAACATAAGACCAAACAAAGTACAATACGTAATAGCACTAAATGACTAACAATTGGTACAGAGGGAGAGAGGACCCTCCCCATCAATGGTTTACAATCTACAAGGAAGAAGGATTGAGTCAGAAGGTGAGGGGGAGAATGTTTGTAGGAAAGGAGTAGGGGCAATGGGGGTTTTGTAGGTTTTAGGCATCCCCGAAGAATGGTTTTTTTGGTCAATAGAGGCTTGTGAAGGTGGAGGAGAGTCAGATGTGTTATGTATTGGGTTTCCGAGTAGGGGAAGCCAGGAGAAAAATTTTGAGGCTTTGGTAAAAGTTTATACGAGGAAAAGAAAGGTCCTGTAGGAGGATTGCATGAGGAAATCTGGAAACTGGGCAGGAGTTTAAAAGGGGACAGGTTTAGAGAGCCTTTAGGTCTAGTAACTTACAGGAATTCGTGGGAATGGGTAGCAATTTAAAAGTTTTGGGGAGGGGGAAATCAGGAGGAAAAAGAAGAGAGGGGGACGGTTGGGCAGCGGAGTTAAAAATGAATTGTAGGGGAGTAAGGATGCTAAACAGGAGGCCACAGAGAAGGATGTTGCCATAGTCTAGGCAGGAGGTGACAAGACTTTGTAGTGTCAAAGTTAAGGAATAAGCGGATTCTAGAAATATTTTTCAGGTGGAGGCAACAGGCAAGGACTTTAATGTGTGGTTTAAAGGACAGGGGGGAGTCAAAGGTTATCCAATAACAGATTGGTCAGGCATGGTACTATTAGATATCTCTTGTTCTTCCTAAATTCTATTGCATATGGTTATGTATAAGAGCTCTGGAATTGCTTGCCTGACTACCAGAACCTGCTATTCATGCAATGCTATCTTTGGCTGTACTTGATCGTTTAAAAAGGTTATCCAAGGGCAGCAGACTTGCAGGATCGTTGAAAGTGTAGATCCATTGACTGTGATAGACAGATCTAATGGGGGATAGAGTGGGATGGTAGAAAGGTGATTAACTCTCTTTTCTCCATGTTTAGTTTTAGTAGGCGGGAGGAGAAGGAGGAGGATATGGACGATAGATATTCTTGAATTTTGGAGAACAGAGAGTTAGTAGGCAGGATATGTAAATTTGGGTGTCGTCAGTAAAGAGGTAATATTTAAAGCCACATGATACTATAAGTTGACCCAGACCAAGAGTGTGAGAGTGGAGGTGATTGTACTGTTGTAGAAAGCAGAGGCTGCATCTGTGTCATCATATAAGAATATAGGAGAGAGAAAGAGAAAAAAGATAGACAGTTAGATAGATGTATACATAGATAGATATGAGGTAGATGAATAAATTGATAGATATAGATAAACTGATAGATAAAAATTTATGAAATAGATAAGTAGATGGATAAATACATACATCGAGTTGATAGATATAGACAGATAGGTAGATAGATACATACATATGAGATAGCTTAAGTGATATATGGATTGATATAGATAGATAGATAGATAGATAGATAGATAGATAGATAGATAGATAGATAGATAGATAGATAGATAGATACAGGGATGTCCCTAGGCTAAACTGCACTCAGGGCGAGGTGAAGAAATTTACCCCCTCCCCCTGTAACATAATGCACCACGATGCGTCACATTGCATCACCATCAACCAAATATACAAACAGCCTTAACACAATTTGCTACATATAAAACAACTAAATAAGTCATACAGTTACCAAATTACACTGCTACACAAAATCGGAGACCCAGGCTAATATTACCCAGTCCTACTAAGACCACAGATCACCAGCACCACACCGTTGACCACATATCAGCACCACATAGTGACCCAATACCGCCATACCATGACCACATGTCACCATCATATAGTGACTGAATAATACACAATATCATTACTGAATACAAACCATTATACTACAACCTATATTACCGGCATACAGTGACCATACAGTAGTGGATACCAGCTGTACACAGGCTCTGCAGACATATAAGTGATTACAGTAAAGTTACATCCAGGCACTTACAGAAGATGACTCTGAAGAGTTGTTCTCTTTCTCTTCTTCGTCTCTATCTGTCCCAGACCGCCATAACGTCTTCTCCCGGCCACAACTCTTCACTGTAGAATTTACAAAACAAACATCTTAGACTCCTCACTTTATCAGCACTTCTCTACCAATTTCTAAACTCTATAAAAAAACTCCCCATCTATAACACCCCATATAGTAGCCATGTAATATGCCCCCTGTAGCTACACAGTAGCCCCGGTAGCCAGATAGTAGCCCCCTGTAGCCATGTAGTAGCTCCTGTAGCCAGATAGTTGCCTCTGTAGCCATGTAGTAGCCCCTGTAGCCAGATATGTCCCCTGTAGCGAGGTAATATGTCCCCTGTAGCCAGACAGTAGTCCCTGTAAACACGTAGTAGTCCAAGTAGCCCCCTGTAGCCAGAAAGTAGCCCCCTGTAGCCATGTAGTAGGCCCCTATAGCCATGTAGTAGCCCCTATAGCCAGGTAGTAGCCCCCTATAGCAGCCCCCTATAGCCAGATAGTAGCCCCTGTAGCCATGTAGTCGACTCTGTAGCCAGATAGTAGCCCCTGTAGTAGCCCCCTATAGCAAGATAGTAGCCCCTGTAGTAGCCCCCTATAGCCAGGTACCCAATTTCCCTGTATTAGTCGTTTTAAAAACCAGGGAAAAGCCCCTATATTCAGATAGAAACCCCCCTATAGCCATGTAGTACCCCCTGTATTTGGGGTAGAAGCCCCTTTGTATTAGCCCCCTAAAACCCAAGGTAGTACCCCCAAGTAGTACCCCCTATAGCCAGGTAATAACCCCTCTAGTCGGGCCCAAAAAACCCCCGTAAAAGCCTCTATGGGCCGGGTAAAAACCCCCTACAATAAATTAGTACCCCTGTAGTACCCCTATATAGGTAGTAGCCCCTGTAGTACCCCCAAAAAAGCAAGGAAAACCCCCTAGAGTCCGGAAGTATTCCCTTTATTAGCCCTAAAGCCAGGTAAAACCCTTTTTTAAAAGCCCATATGGGGTTAAGCCCCTTAGTAGCCCCTATACCCGGGGGGTTAATAGCCCCTAGGGGGTCAGGTATTAGCCCCTTTTGGCGGGAGTACCCCCCTTAATTTAAGCCCCTAGGGGTCAGGTGTACCCCCTGTCGTACCCCTTATACCGGAAATACCCCCCATAGTCCAGGTAGTGCCCCTGCAGTAGCCCTATAGTCGGGGTGTAGCCCCTTTAGAAGCCCTATACCAGGAAATTACCCCTATAGACGGGTTTAGAAAACCCTCTGTAGTGCCCCTTTACCCAGGTAATACCCCCAAAAGTCAGGTATTTAACCTCTGTGGGTAGCCCCTATCCAGGAAAATACCCCTATAGCAATTTGTACCCCCCCTACTAATGATGAAAAAAAAAACATATCCCCCAAACCACGACCCCGTGTGCCCAAAGTCCTGGACTCCCTAAAAGCAGTGTAAGCACATAAAGGGCTTTTCACGCCAGTTCCCTTTTGTCACACGCCCCCGGGGAATCTCCTGGGCCGGCAGAGCTCCCGGCTAAGGAGATCCAGGTTGCGGGGGGGGAAATGGGAAAGCTGTGCCCCCTGTGACGCTGATACATACAGGGGAAAGGGGGCCAGGAAGAAAAGTCCCAAGCAGCTGCACAGCAAGGGTGCAGCTGCTACTCCCGTTGAAAAAACGTCTGCTCAAGGAAAGGGGCTAAACCCCCGGGCGGGAGCTTGGGCCACCGTGGGGGATCGCCCCCCCTCGCCCCCCCCGCCCCCTGGGAACCCCCCGGGATAGATAGAAATTTGTTAGACTAAAAAAATTTTATATTAGATAGGTAAGCAGATAGAGCGATAGATACAAACATAGTAGATAGATACAGTTGAAACCAGAAGTTTACATACACTATATAAAAAGACACACATGCATGTTTTTCTAATTTTTGGACATGACTCCAAAAATGTAAGTCTTTGTTGATAAATATAGGCAGTCAAATAGATAAATAGATATTTATGAGATAGATTAAAATTTGTGATAAAAAATTGATTTTAGATGGAAAAGGGAAATTGATAGTAAGTATAACAGATACAACATAAAAGTAGGGTAGATAACAGGGCGACAGGGCAGATAGATGTAGATAGTTGATAGATAGATAGATGGAAAATTCCATGCAAATGTAGAATAGAAAAAATTTTTTCATTATTTTGTAACTCGGGTTTTGGAAAAAATAAACCAGACTTATACACTATTCAGAAAAGTAGAAAAGTTGAATGCTATGTTTCCGTAATATGTACAATAGGTGTTTATTTGCAGATCACAATTAGTACGATTTGAAAAAATACATTATCTATGATCTATTCAAAACTTGGACATTTCAAAACTTAACAGGAGGAGAGGGATTTAAGTCACAGTTGGGAATGTCTTCCAAAAAAGGGAAATTGGAATTTTAAAACTTATAATTGCATTTTTTTCTGAAGACTTTAGTGCGGGAAAATAAAATTTACAATTTAAAAAAAGCCCCCATAAACAGCAGAATATAATTATCATTAATTGTTTTAGCAGCTGCTAGTAAAATGCATGGACAAAAACGGGGAAATAAAAATTTATTAATCTCATGTAAGGTTTAGTTACTGGTAGAAATCCTAAACCTAGTTAAAACATCCAGAATTGAGGGAGAAAAAATTTCACACAGTACCTGTCAAAAATATTAGAGGGTGGGAAAAAAAAAAAAAAGGGCAGCGATACATTTCATGTTTTATAGCCCCAATAACTGAGGCATCATGTGACTATTATTCTACAACATGACACTATTGTTATGAGCAATAAATAGCAATAGTTGCCTTTTTTCTTTGCTAAAGGCATGAATAATATTTCACAGATTGGTCCTGCAGGAATAGAAGCTTGGAAAGGAGGGCCCTGTTGGGGCCATCACACTGGTTGCTCACTGTCTTTTGTATTTTACAAAAGTGACACCTCTCACCCTTTTTTTTTAAAAATTGTATTTTGTCCTTTTTTATGGGGGAACCCCCTGGGAAAAACCCCATTTTTTATGTTAAAACAGGCAGTATACAGCTTGTAAAACAATGTAAATTTGGTGTTCCCTCAAAATAACTCAACACACAACCATCAATGTCTAAATCATTTGGAAATTTAAAAAATGAGTTCACCCCCACTAAAAAAGAAAAAAAAATGTGCCCCCAAAATGTCAATATTTTGTGTGGACCCACCCCCTTAATTTTTTCCCGCACGCCTTAGCTCTCTTGGGGGTTTAAGTACACTAGTACAACTCACCCGAAAAAAGAGATAATAATAGGAAAAATTTGGGAAAAACCGTCTCACAGATCAAAATTTAAAAAAATAAAACAATAATCTTTTTAGATATGCATTAAAAAAAATTAAACCCTTTTTATTAAAAATGGCCTCACCCCAAAAATTTGCCCCCCCCCTTTACAAATATGCAACTGTATAGTATAAAGGGAAACCCGGGGTATATCAGTTCCTAAATACAAAAGCAAGTGGACAATTTTCCCAGCTAATCACAGCAAGAAAGACATTGTACCAAATACCCATTAGAAAGGGGGAAGTGCCCCATAAAAAGGAAAAGGGAAAAATTTTTTTCAAAAATGTGGTCCCAAAAAATCACGGTTCTGAAGGGCCTTTTCACCCGTAAAATCCGTTGGGCCCCCTTGGACCAGTTTTTACCTTTTAAATTTGAAAAAAACACTATCGCTTTCACTATACTAGTCCCTACCCCGATAGAGCACTTCCCCCCCGAAAAGGGCGACCCCCCCCTCTCGCGACTCACCCCCAACTAACTAAATTAAAACAGTAACATACATTTAAAGAACACAGACATAACTCCCGACGTTTTTCCCCCCAAGATATGGCCCCTCAGGGATAAAAATTTATACACTGTGATGAAAGAGATGATGGCCCCAAGTGATGAGATCCTTATGGCAAAGAAACTCCCCCCCACACTTTTCAGCTCAAGTTGCAAAATTAAAGCTTTTGGAGGAACCCTTTAAAAAATGGCCAAAGAAAAAACGGTCAAAAAAATCCCTGTTAAGGTATGCCAAGGGGCATAGACAGGGACTTTGGACTCATCGGGAAAAAAAAGGGGATCAAAAGCAGGGGGGAACCCCCAGTCAAGCTTTAAAAAGTACAGATAAAGGGGCCCCCCCCTTAAGGGCCGCACTTGAGCGCCCACAAAGGAAGCCATTTTAAAAGGGTTTTAAGGCCCATGGCAAAGTAAAAAGACGGGACAGACCCGGGGAAAAACCAACAGCGGCCCAAAGGGGCCGCAAAAAACAGGCAGCTCTTGGGGGTAGTGTCATCCAAAGGGGGGCTGGATCCTGGGGGAAATTTGGTAACCACCAAAAGCTCAGAAGAAGGAATTATTAAACAACAGGAAAAAAATAACTCCAGCCTCTGATTGGAAGCCCGGCTGGGCCCCTCAAGAAAGAATATCAGCCGAAAAAAACATCTGGGAAATGCAAAGGGGGAAGCCAAAAAGTGGAAAAAAGATGGGGGCAAAAACCCCGAAAGAGGAATTTTGGGGGGTGCAAAAGGGCCTTTTTCTGTTTACCTAGACGACTGTATTGCCATTGCAGCCTGGGCCCCCTGGAGCTACTCATCGTGGAAAAAACCCGGCATCAGCTAAAGTGCAGAAGTTGTACCCTGCTTCCCGGAATCAGTTTTTCCTGATTGCAGCCTACAATCAAGCATGTACCATCTGTACCACCCGCAACCCCCTTCCCCCCAAATGCTCAAGTTTTTCCCCTGCAGCACTTGGGGCCAGAATATCCCTTTCCCAAAAGGGTTCAAGTGGACCACATCCAGATGCCTAAGAGCGGGAAGTTTTTAAAAATGTTTTGGTTGCAAAAAGACATGTTTTTTTTTTTTTGGGGGGGGTGGCCGACTACCCAGTGACCAACATGACCTCCAAAAATAACGGCAAAGAAATTGATTACTGAAAAAAAAAAGGGGTTTTTTTCGATTTGGAGTTCCTCAGGTGATTTGAGTCGGGGGCCCGGGTCCAGCCCTTTTCTTTTTCCCCCGGTTTTCCGAGAACTTTGGAACTGTTAGGGGAAAATTTGGGGCCCCCAAAACGTAGTACCCTCCCCCCAAAAACCTTTCGAAGGTAGAGAGAAAAGGATGGGACCCTCCAAAAAAAATTTTTCAAAAAAGACTGCTGAGTCCCCCTTGCCCCGGCCAACCCTTTTCCCAATTGTTCTGTACCACGTTAGGCAAAACCCCACAAGCAAAAAAAAATGGTTTTAAAACCCCCTTTGAGAATACTGTTTGGGAAACCTCCTTCTGTTTTGAGGTTTAGGGGGCAAGAGTTAGGGGAAAATATGACAGGACTGAAAAATTTGTGATTGAATTGTCTAAAAAAGTTTGGGCTAATTTTTATGCTGCAGGCTCTGCTTTCTTCCAGAATCCCCAGGGGAAAAGGTGGGTTTATTTCAAACCAGGAGATTTTAGTGTAAAAAAGGGGTTAAAAAGGGGTTTAAAATTTCCCGGGGCCCAGATTTGAAGGGCCCCTTCACTGTTATCCTGATTAAACCCCCCGGCAGTGAAATTGGAGGGGAAGCCCCGTGGATCCATTTCTTTCATTTTAAAAGGGGGCCCAGTGACAAAATGATTGTTTTATCCTTTTTATTTTTTTTTTACCTATACTTTAAAGCTATAGTGATTTTTTGGCAAATTTAAAAAAAGTGTGCAAAAACCTTTTTTATTTGGTTCTTGTGAT
>JAODAL010081120.1:0-12009 GCA_025379985.1 Phyllomedusa bahiana | reverse complement strand
TTTTTTCACGTGGGTATCAAGGGCGCTGGGCGCCTTATGTTCTAGCTCCAAGGAGGCTTGTATCCCCTGTAGGGGGTTGTGCCTCGGGTTCAATGCACAACTTAAAAGGTAAGCAGCCCCAAATGATATACGTCAAATTCCCAAAATTTTTCACTATTGTGGCTTGTCCCCCTCCTTTTTTCTTTTTTATTTTTACCCCAAAAAAAATATTATTTACCCAGCACTAATTTTGTCTTCCCCTATTCAGCCCTTTTGCTCTTGACCTTTAAAAAAAAATTTTCTGTACATGTTTTATTTTTGCAGGGAAAAAAAAGAGAGGGGGCGCAAAATAGTGTTATACTGTAAAATAGGGGTAAAGGGGGAAAAAGTGCTGTTTTTCTCACCTTTTGGTGTTGCGTATAATGTAGGGCACAAACTCATAAGCGCTTGCGGGCTATTTGTATCGTGCCTTACTAGGGCAGCGTGGTTCTGGAGCTTGTTCGGTAAACCCGGGTGGGAAAAGGATTCCCAAAGAGGAAAAAAGGAAAAACGGACCCGGGCGCAGTGCAGTGAAAAAAAAAAAAGCCCAGGATAAAGGTTTTAAAAAAAAAAGTTTTTTTTTAAAATTGCTACGGGTTACCGATGCAAAATTAAAAACATATAAACGAATTTAAAACGCGTTTGCCGTATCCCCGGCTTCATCAAAAGTATCTGAACTTAAGGTTTGCGCGTGTACCCGCGCTTATCAGAAAAAAATTCACAGAACTGAACGCGTTTCGCGGTGTACCCGCGCTTTTTCAAAAAGTATCACAAAAACAAAAACGCGTTTCGGCGTGTACCCGCGCTTCACAAAAAGTAAAATTAACGCGTTTCGCGCGTGTACCCAGCTTCTTCAGAAGTATCACATAACTTAAGGGGTTTCGGGTTACCCCGCTTCATCAGAGTAATTGATATTATGTTATTTTTGATGAACCCGGGGGTACACGGGAAACGCTTTTTAAGTTCTGTTTATTTTTTAATTTTGCCGGTAACCCGTAAAATTTTAAGAATAAAAACTTTTTAATTAAAACCCTTTATCCTGGGCCTTTTTTTTTTTCACTGCAGTGCGCCGGTGTTTTTCTTTTCCCTCTTCATGATTTTATTTATTTTATTCATTTATATAGTTGTCATTTTACACGGGTGACAGACTTTGACATGTTTTCCATTCTTCTTCCACTGTTGGGGTCACAATTAAATTGACCTATCTATGTGTTTGGAGTGTAGGAAAAAAAAGCAAACTAGCGAAAACTAGAAACTCATGCAGATGTCCTTGGTTTTAAAACCAAAAAACCCTGTATTGCAAGGTTACAGTGCTAACTTTTTTTTTATGATATCATTTGGCATAAATTTGTCTAGAAAAGGGAAGGTCAATTAATGAAAGATTTAAACATCTTTTTCTTGGTGAACTCTCTTGGTATGAAAAGTTAAAAAATTGTTACGTGGTGTTGAAAGTTTGTGCCCCCTTTAAAGAATTTTTTAATTTCTCAAAAAATTAAAACCAAATTTAACCCTTTTACGGGAGCCGTTTTGGCTCTCGACAGAGCCCCATTTTTGAAACTGTCATGGGCCCACTTTATGTGGAATAACTTTTTGAACCTTTACCTATCCATGTGATTCAGAGTTGTTTTCTCGTGACACATTGTGCTTTAGATAGTAAAAAATTTTTTGGTCCCAAAAATGTTGTTTATTTGTGAAAAATATCAAAAATCGTAAAATTTTTTAAAAAAATTTCCCAATTTAAACTTAAAAATTTTCTGCTGTAAGACGATGTTATTTCACTAAAAATGTTTTAAAACTAGTTTCCCATATGTTGCTGTATTTTGGGCCAAATTTTTTAAATGTTTTTTTTTTTTTTACAAATTAGGGGGTTAGAAATTTAGTTTATTTTCAATTTTAAAACAAAATTTGCAAGCACTTTTTTAGGGACCAGTCCAGTTTAAGTGACTTTGTTTGCCTGTATGTTAGATCCCCCCATAAATGACCTCATTAAGAAAAAAAACCCCCTTAAAGTTTCAAAACTGCATTTAGGAAGTTTATTAACCCTTTTGGGTTTCAAGGAATTAAAGCAAAGTGGAAGTGAAGTTTCAAAATTTTATTTTTTTTGCGATTTTCAATTTTTATGCTTTATTCACAAAAATACGGTAATTTTGTGATCGGGAAATGAAAAATTTATATTGTTCCCCAGTTTGCCGTTTTCAGGGATACCCCTTGTGGCCCTAGTGTTTATTTGGCTCAACCACAACCCCCGAATAGGAGGAGCCCCTACTGGACTCTGGGGGTCTCATTTTCTTTTACGATTTTATTTGGGGGCCATTTCATTTTTGGGACCCCTAAGGTGCAAAAAAATTTAATAAATCCCAAAAAAAAACCCCAAATTGGAAACTACACACCTTAAGGAAATTTTCCGGGGGTGTATGAGCATATCGCCCCCACAGGTGTGTAAAAAATTTTTAGCGTTAGGCTGTGAAAATTTTTAAAAAAACTTTTTTTCCCAAATAATCAGCAATTTTAGCTGAAAATTTTAAAAAAATTTTTTAAAAGGCATCCGGGAAAAAAAAAACCCCCAAAACTTGTTACGCAATTTCTTAAAAGTTAGCAATACCCTACTGGGGGGGTTTGTAAATGCTGTGTGGGGCATGGAGGGCGTATAAGGGAGGGAGTGTTTACTTGTTTTTGGGGAACGCAGATTTTGGTGGGGCCATGTCGATTTACAACCCCCAAAAAACCAGAACAGGTTGAAAACTTCCCGAAGTACCCCATTTTGGATTCAGCACGCCTCATAGATCTATCTAGGGGTGTATTGTGCTTTTGGGTGCAGGTGTTCCAATTTTTTTTTTTTTTCATTGGGCATGAAAATGAGGGGGAAAACGAATTCCCCATTGTTTTTTGGGGGTTTAATTTTAAAGGGTTGCGTTTCTATAAATGAAGGATATCTTTACTTGGGGGTGGTAAAATTGCAATGATATAGTTTTATATAGTTTTTTTATGTTTTATTACTTTTACACAAAAAGAAAAATTGGGCTATAAAAAATTGCGTTTTTTGTTGTTGTTTGTTTTCCATAACGTTTTCGTTTTTTGTTAACGGGGGATTTGGGTTGTTTGTTGTGGGATGAGTTTAGTTTTTATTGTACCTTTGGGGGGGGTATTTCCGCTTTGATCACTTTTTTTTAAGGGTTTTTGTAAGGATTTTGAACAAAATACGCATTCTGGTAGTGTTTTTTTTTTTTTATTTTTCACGCACTCACCGTGCAGTATCCCTGACCAGTTGCTTTACTCTCAGGGTCGATACGTTCGGCGATACCTAATTTTTATAGTTTTTTTTTTTTTGGAAAAACACTTTTAAAAAAAAATAGTGTTTTTTTTTGTGTTAAATAATATTTATGCTCGCTGTCTTCTGGGCCCCCAATTTTTTTTTTTTCCTATAGAGACGTGTAAGAACTTTTTTTTTGCGGGGTGAACTGACGTTTTATTGGTACAACTTTGGCATTTATATGAGTTTTTGATCGCTTTTTATTCCCCTTTAATGTGCTGCGGATGCACAAAAAACCAATTTGTGATGTTTTTTGTTTTTTTTTTTTCGGGTTCCCTAGGGTTAATTAAGTGAAGATTTTTAGGGTGGTTTCATTAGCACGCGGCGTACCAAATATGGGTACTTTATTTATTTTGTCTTTTTTGGGGCGATTGGGTTTTTAAAGGGGAAAAGGGCAGTGTATGTGTTTTTAAATTTTTTTTTTTGTTTGGTTTTTCTTTGTTTTTTTACTTTTCCCTTTTTTTAATTTTCCCCGTGAGGATTTGTAACTGCAAAAACCCCCTGGGAAAAGGCAATCATTAGATTGCGTTTGAAGAGGCGATCTGTGCACAGGTTACTGCTGTGCATGGTCGCCTGGCAACTAGTGACACCATGCCCACAAAAGCATTGTGGGCATGGTGGTCACCAGACTACCCGGTTGATTCAGACAGCATCCCGGGGGGGTTGGTAGGGACGGGGAAGCGGCATTTGTGCCGCTGCCCCGCCGACGTAGGCAGGGGAGCTCCTTTTTCCTGCCTGGGATCATTATCGCGGGCCCTGACAGGGTGGGTAAAGATGGTTTTTCACCCGCGGCCGGGCTCACTCGGCCCGGGGGGTGAGGGGTGAAGCCCGCGGGAATTTCCGTGGTTCCTGCCGCGATGGCGCGGTCGCCCGCAAGCCCGCGCGATGCCAGGGCGTTTGCATCGTCCCTTTGGGGAAGTCATTCCCGCTGGGCGTTTTCATAGCCCAAGTCGGGAAGGGGTTAATGCGTCCTTTAAAGTAGTTTTACGGGATCAAATCAAACAAAAAATTAAAAATTTTTAGCGTTTTCATATATTTAATGAGGAAAATGATTCAAGTACTTTTCTGTAAGTGGGGGTAAGTATTGAAACCTTTGATTTTTAGTGCCTGGTAGTTCCTTTGAACAGCAAGAAATGCATCTGAATGTTTAGGGAATTGTTGATAGTCCCGAACATAGGCATGGGGAATTGTGCCCAATCTTCTGTAAAAAAAAAAGCTTCAAAATTTATGTTTGGGTTTGGTTTTCCCCCCATGAATTGTTTAATTTTAGGTCCTTAAACTCTTCTTTTGAATTAATGTCAAGACTTTGACTTAGCCATTCAAGTACTTTTTTCTTCTTCTTCAATCATTCTTCGGTAGATTGACTTGTGTGCTTAGGGTCATTGTTGTGCTTTATGATGAATCTCTGAGATTTCAGTTCATGGACAGATGTTCTGACATTATCTTTTAGAATTTGCTGATATTGCTGAATTCACTGTTCATCAATGAAGCCAAACCATCATGGCCACATGCAGCAAAACAGGCCCAAACCATGACACTGCACCACTGTGTTTATACTGAGATGCAGATTTTTCTAATCTTCAGACATAACTCGTTAGTAGGGATGAGCGATTATAATCGACAAAGTTGAAATCGGCACGGTGAGCTGGGTGTGCGACGTCATGACTGTGATGTGTATGGTTGTAATTGGCTGGAAAATCACATGACCTTGTTTTGCATAAAACAGCGTTTCTGTTCTTCATCAGTGATTCAGTGTCTCTCATTAAAGCAGGACGTGTGCTAGGATCTCCTCAATACAGCTCAGCTCAGCTCAGCTCAGAGACACAGTTCTCTTTATTCACACAGACAACTATGCTTTTAGCTGTGAACGTTAGAACATAGGTAGATAGAGAATTTCAGCTCTTAGTTAGTTAGACAGAGACTTTTTAAAGAAGCATCTAGGGTGGTACAGCCGGGGGGAGGAGGGGTGGGCGAACACAGGCAGACAGGCAGGCTTTTGAAAGGAGAGTGTATATTGTGCAGCCCAGACTCTGCTTTGAACCTGCATTGAAATGAATTTTTTTACCACTTTTTGGCCAGCACACCTCGCATCTGAGGTGCAATAGTATCTTTTATTTCGTGCAGGCCATTTTTGTTCAAAGACCCAGCTTGTACTTACATTAGGATACAGAAATTTTCTAGTAACTAGTAACTAGTTCAGTTAGTAGAATATAATAAGTGTGTATTTTCATCCCATATACGCCTGAATTTTATCTCATTCATTCTGTAGGGTATTTATACCAAGGGTTAATTTCTCCTTGTTTTGTGGAGGAATTTGAGTCAAATACAGGGTGTGTGTATTTCTGCCACATACACACCTGAAATCCATCAACTTCAGACCGGTGGGGGTATTTTAATGTGGCCAAGAGTTAATTTACCCACTTTTTGTGGAGATCCAGTTTTTGTGTATTTCAGCCCTACATACATCTCAAATACAGCCACTTTAGTCTCTTGGGATATTGCTATCTGTGGCAAACAGTAATTTTTTTTCAATTATTGTGGTGATTCTGTTAAATGTTGATACATGTAGAGCCCCCCCCTCCTGAAAAGAGTGAAGAGGGTGTCATCAGTAATTTTGCATTGACGTCAATAATCATTTTGCCTTTTTTTTTATCTTTCAGTGTCCGCTTTCAATTGGTCAATAATCCATTCATTGCTGAAGCAAAAAGAAACAGAAGTTGATCCAAAAAAAGTAAAATGGAATAATTGCATGTGTTCTGTGTTTTGTATCCACTCCTGTTTTGGCTCCCTACTCATCTGAAAATCCTGCCCACAAACAAAGGACCATGTCATACTGCCTTACGGCTTCTCGAAAATACAATCGGTTGTGTTTGCCCTTTTCATTCCTTGTGACAGATTAAAAGAAGGGGAAAAACCCAAAAACATAGTGCGAAGTTATATAGTGGTGGAGGGTGGAAACAGCATTAGAAAACCACAGGGGGGTTTGACTGAGAGAGTGGTCAGATGGCAGCAGCATGGTAGGCCACAGAGTGGCAACTGACAGATTGTGGAGATGGCAGCAGCATGATTGGGCCCACAGGCTGGCACAAGTACCAGTGTGGAGGTGGCGGCGCAACAGTAGCGCATCAGGCCGGAGAGTGGCAACAATGCCCATAATTTTGAGGGTGGCGGCAGTAGGTGAACATAATGAGGAGGTGGCAAAGTAACAGCAACATCAAGCAGGAGTGACATGGTGACTTTAGCCTGAAGATAACAGCAGCAGCATGAGGAAAACTGAGTGGTGAGGTGGCAGCAGCATCAGAAGGTACTGTGACGTCAAGGGAGGTGCAGTTGAGCCCTAACTGGAACCAGCCCACTGTCCCTGCCTACTTGACGTGCTGCCTAGGCGGCAGACGGCAACTGGGCGACAGTCCCTGCTCTGCCTAGGTGCTGGGGACGTCAGAAGGAAGAATAGTCAGACAGTCCGGGTAATATCAAATAGGAACGCCAAGCCACAAATAAGAACCAGAGGGAAAAACGTAAACAAGCGAGGTCAAGCACGAATGGAGCGAAGCACAAATCGGAGACAAGCCGAGGTCAGGAAAACAGGCCGAGGTCAGGAAAACAGATAAGAAAGAACAATAACCAAACAAGAAACACGAGGTAGCGGGGAATATCACAGGAGCAGCAGTCAGCTTTCAGGGGAGTTTAAATGGGATTCCGGATAACGCCCTGCAGTGATTGGAGCGGCCTCTGGGTCCTCCCATTGGCTGGTGTACTCGCCCCTGTCAGGAGTGGCTGGGCCTGTCACTCACAGAGCTGTCAGCAGCAAGTGTATCAGGGAGAGAGCGCACATCAGCTGTTGCAGCCTGTCTGCATTTCTGAGCACAGCTTAGCCCTGACAGCTACATAATAGCCCAGTGAAGAGTGAAGAGGTGATGTCAAAAACAGTCCCTGGTAAATATGGTGGGTGGTTGAAGGAGCAGGATGGCAGCAGATGTGGGGCATCAGGTGGGTGGAAGCATCAGAATAGTAGCTGAGACAGGTAGCCAAAAGAATCCAGAGTTCAGGGTCTGCCCCAGGTGCTGCTGTGGTGGGTGCCTAAATCACTAGGATGTGAAGAAAAGCTGCTCATCAACAACCCGACTCAGGTTGCTGCTGAGGGGAGCTTGTACTGCTCCTAACCCCATCCCTCCACAGCAATGTGGCAGTGCAGTACATGAGCACTGAGGAACCCCCTGGTAAAGATGCTAGGGGATGGACAATAGCGCAGATAGGCAGCGGCCAACTGACTACATAGGATGACTTAAAGTACTCGAGTTTGTCCTTGGTCTTGGCAGGTGAAAAATTGCCCCCATTTGGGACCGGTAACGAGGGTCCAAGAGGGTGGAGAGCCAAAAGTTATCCCTCTGCCAGTGGGGGACAATTCAGCTACTCAGCTACTCAGCTATTAAGTACTCCTGTACCCCTTGGATCATCAAAAATCGTTTTAAATTTCCTTTTTCTGTTCATAAATTTTTTCCATGTTCTTCAATTTCTCCTGTTCATATGTTTCTCCTGTTCATCCCAAATTTTTCCTGTTTTGGCTTGTTCATCGGTTTCTCCCCGTTCATCAGTTTTCTCCTGTTTTGCTCTGTTCATCGATTTTTTCCTGTTTTGCCCTGTTCATAGTTCTCTTTTTTGTTCAGCTCAATGAGGGTGTTGGGTTGGTGGTGTAGGAATGTCTAAAGTGCTCGCAAAGTTTCCTGGCAGTTCTATGAATGGTGCATAGTCCACCACTTGAAAAGGGAGGACGCAGTACCCCCAACTTGGACAAAAGCACGGTCTGCTTCTGCACTTAGGGATGGCTACATGCATACTGCTGTCTCTTGGCAAAACGTCTCGAAGAAGCTGCTGGCACATGAGTGTCGAGGAGCAGGAGCATCTGGACCAGAAGTTTATGTGAAAGAAGGTGTTGTCTTCGGGAGAGGTGGTGGAGCTTGACTGCTGAAATGGGGGCATGCCACTGGGTGCTGCTGCTGTTGTGCGGACAGGAGGACCACACAAACTGAGACATGCTTCCCAGGCAAATGTATGGTGACGCTGCATGTTGATGCAGGGCTGTGGTGCCAACGTTTGGTCCCTGGTCATGCTTTACTTTCTGCCCACGTTTCTCTTTAAACCCTGTTCTCCTCCTTTGGTGTTTGTCAAAAAACTGCCAACACCGTCGAGTAGGTGATTTTACTTACCCAATGCTCCACATGACTGTTACCGCGCTGCTTCGGTGAGCTCCTGCACACTTTTCTGGGACCTGCAAAGTAGTTTGGTTAAATTGTAGTGTTTGCCTACCGAACCGCCGGCTGCCACCCTTTGACTCTGACTATGCCACTGTCTGACGCGCAAGCTGCTCCTTTTTCTCCGATGATGATGATGAAGCCCTTGCTTCAGGGGCCGGGATGAGGGTAGTCAAAGGTAGGGACAACTTAGGGCGCCACTTCATATCGGCAGAAAAGGGGGCGCAAGGAGGCATGGATGTGGGCTTTAATTTTCCATTTGGGGGGGGACTTTATGCCTTGTTTAACTAGGGCACCGAATACCTTTCTGCTTCACCCGGCTCCAATTTGTGATCAGCTCCATCGATTATGTTACTGTCACCCCCGTCTCTTCAATGGTGCCGCTGTAAGAGCCTGACTGCTGCAAAACATAACCCCTCTATGCCAACTCCTCATCATAACTTGCCCGCTTCTGCAAGAAGCAGCGATGTCTTCCCCACATTTTTTCTGCCCACTGTCCTCAAATAGTTCCTCCTCTCTGTATAGTGGTGCAGAGGCGACAGCACATAGTAGTTCTCTGGCTGTGGGAAGCGAACGGGGACAGAGATGGGTTGAGGGCAGGTGAGGGCCCCTGACCTGCTGCGGGCAATGCCAACTAAAGGTTGTGTGTCTTACGGATGCACCGACTCTTTGCACGGGGTTATCAGGTGTCATCTGGGAGAAAGTGGATGACCCAATGTGTGGTCAACACACCGGCCGCTACATGACACCGGGAAAGCTGCGGCCTCGCGGGGTGACCCTGCTGTGACGTCCCCTTACTGTGATGCGACTAGTGCTGCTCCAGGAACCTACTATTGCGTTCTTTGTTACCCATGTGATCAGGCACACTCATAACTCTCACAGTTTTAAGTACGCTCTGAAAATTCATCTTCTTAGACAGCCCCAAAGATCCCTAATTGTTAACCCCCCAAATTCTGTCATACATTCGTCACTTCCTGCACTTTGCCACCTGCAGGCACTTATCTTTATATAGATGTATGGTTGCGATGGCAGGTTCATCCTCTTTTTTATGTATACTACCCCATATTTATGTAAACATGGTTGCATTGTAAAACATGCACTTCTCACCCTTTGTTTCACCCATACACCCTAATAGATTGTAAGCTCTTGCGAGCAGGACCCTCACACCTTGTGTCTGATTTGTAAGTAGCTTTTTTATAATGTAATGTCTGGTTTATATGTGCTTATACCCTCTTATACCAGGGGATTTAACAATTCCGAGCCTGGATATATGCATAGATTCCCTGTACATATCCTGGGTTAAGGCTGCAGCACAGATCCAACTACAGCACACGAAATGGAGGAGGTTATTAAGCAAATCGCCTGCTTCTTCAACAGATGACGGTTCTCAGAGAAGCCTTAAGAGGCAAAGACATGACAATTCCACCATCTGCAGATGACAGATATCATGCCAGATGAGCAGTGAGGGAGAAGTTCCAAAAGATGACTCCAGAGGACGATGTGGAGGCCTTTCTGGCCATGAAAATTTGCCACAGGAGCAATGGGCAGAGATCTTGGCCCATTATTTGACTGGAGAGCCCCATCAGGGGAACGCCAAAAAATACGTAAAACTTAAAGTGGAGATCCTGGCACAGCTTGGGGTAACGTTAACGGTCCGGCCTCAAAGGGTACATTGGTGGGGCTAAAACACAGACAAGTCCCAGCTATTTGATCTGCTCCATCTGGTTCAGAAATGGCTATAGCTGGAGACCTGCTCCCTGGCTCAAATTGTAGAGTACGTCATCATGAACTGATTTATACACTCCCAGACTGCTGATGACCTGGTAGGTTTGATGGAGAGATTCCACACCATGGAGAATTCGCTGGGTAGATTGGGGAACCTAAAGTCCCTGTACTAGGAGACTCTAAGGAACTCAGAGAGTCAAAAGTCAGGGCCCAAAGATCCCCGGATCTGAGGAGGGACGCAGCCGATGTTGAGGGGGTCACCAAGGGAGATATCTGCTGATGAAGTCATGCCTTGGGCCATCTGGTGGCCTAGTGTCCCTTAACCATTGAGTCAATGGAGTGTTGTGTGCGCTGATGTTGCTCCATGTTTGCCCATGCTGCCTGAAGCATCCTCCCCATTCCAGAAGTGTTACCCCAGATCTGTACTGTAAAGGTCAATGAGACTGCTGGGACTGGACTTTTGTACTCATGGCATTTGGTCACTCTCCTATTAGTTGCTCTGCCACATGTGGAAAAACCCCGTGGGTGACGTGTCCATGGTGACACCAGAGTTTATCCAGTAGCCCAAGTCTTCCTGGAAATGGACTTAGGAACTAGAGTTCACCATGTGGGGTTTGCTAAGAATTTCATGCGTGATGTAATCGGAAGTGATTTCCCATATTCTAGGACCTGTTCCCATATTCTGGTGACCCCAAATTACCCCCTGTACCAGGACAGCTTAGAGTGTACTGGCCCTGAGGTGATCTTGGAATTTCCCCTGACTGTCCTGGCAGGGGATGATCGGGAGGAGTCAGACTCAGAGAAAAGTGTCCTAGACTTGTAAGTGTCATGGGGGTATTTGGGGACAGCCCGTCTCCCAAACCTAACTTTAAAAAGGATGTAGGAGAGGGTAGTAATCCTGAATGAGGTTTCCAAAATGCCTGGCCAGATGAACGGTACCCACTTTGCTATGAATAGTGATCTACTATATTGGTTAACCAAGGTGAGGGATGAGTTGGTGGAACGGCTCCTGGTACTTATTCCCTGTTGATACATGGTCTTACACATGATGCACTCTCATGCCTTATGGGGACACTGGGGACAGATAAGAACTAGAGAGGATCCTGAGGAGGTTATATGCCCAGGTTGTTTTCGGGAGGTTCGTTATTATTGTAAGTCTTGTTCCTGTGTGCCAAGTCACCTCCTAGGTAGCCCACTTCCGCAGTTCTCTAGTATCTGTGCCCATTATTAAGGTGCCCTTTAAAATAATTGCTATGGATTTGGTGGGACATTTGGTGAAGTCTTCCCAGGGACACCAGTATATCCTAGTGGTAGTAGACTAAGCAGTTTGTCATCCTGAGGCAGTGCCTTTGAGTAGCAAGTCCTCCAAAAGTATCGCCAGATAATTTTTCTATGTCTTTCCCAAACAGGGAGATATTGATGGGTTAAGGGACCTCCTTTACGTCCAAGGTGATCAGGGTGTAAAATGCTGAAAATTATGCAGCTATGCAAGTAGGTATACCATCCCCAGATGGACAGGCTGGTTGATTGATTGAATAAAACCATAAGGGCCATGCTAAAGAAAGTGGTTGAGAAAGATGTGCGAAAATGGGATTGCCTGTTGCCATATCTGTTGTTCTCTGTTAGAGAAGTGCCACTCAAGCCTTCCTGTTCAAATTTTTATATGGCCATCACCCAAGAGGACTGTAAGATGTGATGGGGGTA